>JAYMFT010393737.1:0-34859 GCA_038088735.1 Panulirus argus
TATATATATATATATATATATATATATATTCTTTCTGATCCACGGGGAAATGAAACACGATAAGTTCCCAAGTGCACTTTCGTATAATGATCACATATCATCAGGGGAGATACAAGAGAGAGAAATATAACAGTCAGTTGGTAGTACTTTTTTCAACCCTTAGTCTTGGACGATTCCTCCTTGACAGATTTTTGAATTTTCGTAAGTTATTCGCATTTGTGTCCTCTTCCCTTTTAGTCTGTCCCACGCGTCCCACAACTTTGTTGCTGAAGTAATGCTTCCGGAAGTTCCTCCTCAGAGTTTTCGTTGCCTAACTTGTAATTACGTATGCCAACTTGCTCTGGATTCCCTTCTTGACTTCAAAGACATCTTCCCTCCTACTGGCATCTCAACCTCTTGGGAATTCATATATATATATATATATATATATATATATATATATATATATAAAGAGAGAGAAAGAGAGAGAGAGAGCAATCATGTTTTCCTCCATCCTTCCTTCTTTCGGAGTATCTAAATTGAGCGTTATTCTCCTCTCTCTCTCTCACTCTCTCTGAAATCAGTTTTATTGATTTGTGTTAAAATTCTTTACATGCTCTCCAGAGAGAGTCCCCTTTCCATGACTTTAAGTGAGGAGAGCAGACTCCATCAGCATATTCCAGCTTGCTTTAAGTGTATGACTTGAAAACCTTCCTAAGACATTTCGCCGTAGAGGGAGCTGAAGGCAGTTTTGACGTTGAGTGAAATAATAACATCACTCAAACAGAAATGCTGCCCATTGACATTCATATCAGGTTTGATAACCGGAGGCTCATTACCTCAAGTGACACACATCTGTGGTACATCCTCCTCCTCCTCCTCCTTCAGACCTTTGCTCTTGTCGAACTATACTGCAAGGCAGGCAGCCACTTGAGCCGGGATCGTTCAGAAACTGCGTCTGATACTTAGATAATAAGCTCCATAGAACAGTCCTCTCTCTCTCTCTCTCTCTCCTTCTGAGATGTGTTCGTGATCTCACTTGGTAAGCAAAGCTGCGATTGCGATATTGTATGAAGTTTATCTTGTATACTATGCTTCGTTTTGAAGAGAGGTGAGGTGGGAGTGCAGTCTGGAGGTCAGTGGAGGTTCCGTTAGTAATGGGAAAGCCCACGAACGGAATCCGGTATTGGATTCACTTCCATTATACGAAACCGGTCGGTCGTTACACAGAATTAGTTATAAACTTACACTGATTTCGTAATTATTCTTTTGCTGTTGCACTGCAATTATAGTCCACTCCCAAGCGTCAAAGTACTCCATTTGATGATTACAAACGCTCTCTGACCCACTTTTGAGCCTAACGGTACGAGATCCTTAAGCGTGATGACCTTTAAAGGTGTGGTGAAAGGTCACATCGTCCAACCCACCGTTGGGGGGTCGTATCCTCGAGGTCAAGAGGTCATGACCCAGCGTGACCTTCGTGTGAAAATTCTAGAAAAATGTTTTTCTTTTTCCGTGTAGAGGATTTGTAGGAGCTCGTACAAGGAGAATTTAACATATTAATTTATGCAGTGAGAACTGAGAACATTTTTTTAATGTTCTTCAAGGCTGGACGCCAGTAGGTGGAGCTGAGCGTGGTATAATTTTCTAAACTTTTCGCATAATGAAACGGAAATAGTTGATCCGTGCCGTCAGTTCCTGGCCTCGCCTGTCTAACAAATTTCCGAATTCAGCTTAAACTAATCAGCTTTTCTGAGATTTATAGCCTTTTTTTTTTTTCCACGGGGATGATCATCTGACGAATTCGCTGTGGTAAATCGAGAGCTGGTGGGCCGTAGGCCAGTTAATCGTTTGGAGCACGTTAGGCCTTTTTTTTTTTTTTTTTTTTTTCCACACAGCGTGTAGCAATGGGGTGGCATACTATGTGTTAGCCAGCCTGCCTCTGCTTAGCGGCAACACTGGTTAAGTCCTGCCACAGGTCCTGACCTGTGAAGTCGACACTCTTGGGCCGGTGCCTTGCCCCAACTCCCAGGGGGAATGTTAACTTATCTCAGGGAGAGAAAAGATTGCTCTATTTGCGAGGGAAATTGCGTCTCACCTCGTCCTAACTAAAAATTTTTTTTTGCCCCACCACCCGCCAGAGTACACGTCTCCTGACTTTAGATTTTATATAGAGAATTTTGGGCACTTGTTTCCTCTATTAAGGGAGTGTAGCAATCGTTCCGTTGCCAAAGGAATGTTACCCACTCCTCAGCGAGGGAATTGAACTACACTTGTCGCTCAGGAAACTTTGCATCGCATCTTGATCTGGGAATTTTGCTACTCCACTTGTTGATATGGATTAAATTTACTCTCGCCTCTTCGTTGATCATCAAGTCTCCCATTATTGGCCTCTCCCATTTACTCCCACGTACACAGACCTTTCCATCTCCCACGTGCATTCTGCCACACCTCTGATTCACATGCATTAGCGCCCTTCAAACACAGGTAGCCACTGCCATCGTACATGATAATCGTCCAACTGCTTGCACAGCAACACCTGACATCCTGTTGCTTCTCCCGCCACCTGTCCAGCATTGTCATCCATCGCCATTACCTGCAGCCACACCTTCTCAAGGAACCAGCACCTGTTGCAGCCTAGAAAGTGACCGCTACGGTGAGCATCAAATTACATATTCCATCAGACGCGAGGACGTATTTGAAGCGGAAATGTCTGACTGGATAAAGTCCACCTTTTGTTTGTATATGTGGGGTTTGATATGACGTCTTCTACGGATTTCTCTCTGCTTACTACAGACCCTAAATCTTTTGATGTGGTATGTATGTTGACTTTTTTAGACAATAGTTTTATCGATTTCCGTCAACTGATCACTAGCAGCGACGCTGCCCACCTCACCAAGGAAGCTCACATGTGAATGTTTATGAGTTTATGCATCTTCATTATGCATAGAATAAGTATAGTCCTTTATACCAAGTCTTTCCATTCTCTAAAGACATTTTACTCATGTCGGCATCATAATATTTCCTCCAGTCTGACCCTCGATAACTCAGTGTAACTTTCTGAAGCACGAACGAATTTATCTCCCTAATCAAGAAAGCAATTTCCCTGCCTTGATTAAGAAACGTTCCCGTGAGTTTATCGCCGTGTGAATCCCTCTCTCAGTAGCCCACTTGATTAGATTTTGTCACTATCAGCGGGCAGGTTTATTGTCCACATGCTCATCCCGTAGGCGATAGCTCGCGAGAGAATTATGTAAAGGTCACAAAGGGGTCTTTGTCAGACTCCCAGTGGACAGACGATCGTGACGTAATTCCTTACAGAGTTGGTCTTTTACATAAGTTCACGATCCTAACATTTTTGTAAACTCATATATGCTTGAAGCAAAATTGTTGGTACAGCTTCAGAAGAATTTCAGGCACCTTATCATGAACAAGAAGGTGCTATGCAATGCACTACAGGGTTCATTTGCGGCCTATGCCATGTTTTGTTCAGTGTCTGAGAGCCTACCAGTGTGGGTACGTATCTCAGACGACACAAATTCATACGATTATCATCTCTTAGTAGCAAGCCTCGAGAGAGAGTTGATGATGTTAGATAACTAGTTTTACTTTTATAAATGTTATGCTTGAAGGGAAGAAGTCGAGATATGATGTTGAAGTTTTTGTGGTAAGAGAAAATGTTCATGAATCGTATCTCTATCAACAATAAGAAACGGAATTTCATTCATAGAAAAATTGCTTAAATTACCCTCTTAAATCAAGTGCTGTACACACGTAAGTACAAAAAAAAAAAGGTCGATTTGCGTCTTTAAGAACATATTCTGAATAAGACTTTTTCTTTTTATGGAACTGCAGATGGATCTTATGAGTTCCCTTTACAGGCCGGAGTAACATCATTCACGAGCATCCCCGAGTCAGGCTTGCTCACAAGAATGAGAATCCTTTGTTGTCGTCACATTCCAGTGAAAAAAGGCAATAATTTTGCCGTCAATAAATTGACAAGTCTTTCATTTCCTTGACTCAGGGTCTTCGGCCGGACTGAATGGCCTTGTAGTTGTGGCGATTATTGTGTTTTCCGTTGGGCTGGAATGTTATATTGTTGTCATCACGTTGGTAAAAACGTTTTTTTTTTTTTTTTTTTGTTTGTTTGTTTTGGGTTATAGTTGTGGTTTTTGTTGGTGGTGGTGGTGGTTGTGTAGGGGCGATTGTTAGGGATGCGCGCAGTTGTATGTTGATTGTAGTAGTTGTAGTGGGACACATCGCCTTATGGTGGTTGTTGGTTGTTTGTCGAAGTTGTGGCGGCGTTCCAGGTAGTGTCTTGTGTTGATTGTGGTTCTTAAAAGCTGTGGTGGTGGTGGTGGTGGTGATGGCTATGATGGTGTTAGCTGTGGTCGTGTGGTTGTGATCGCAGTCGTAGCTGTCAACGGCTTTACAACCGCCTTCATCCGTCTCTTCAGATGAATTTGATTTTCCAGTCAGCAATCTAAATAAGTTTTGATCCTGTATACAGGAAAGGTCTACATTGTGTTATATATTGTTTACAGATTCACGCAACTTTCAATGGCTGATTATTTTTTTTTTTTTAACTGACGACCTAATTCTTAAACGAGCTGGATTGATTATGACGGTATCTGGCACGTTTAGATTATTAGAAGCCTGAAAACTTCCTCTCTCTCTCATTGAACGTTAGAGTATATTTCTTGAATAAGGTTGGGATATATATATATATAATACACACTATGATTTTCTTTTGAAATCTTCGAAACGTTTACTCGTAAGTCAGAACTTGGGCCTCAGAGTTTGCTCAACGTTTTGTCAACGTTTTCGCGCGGTCCCGATCAAGTCCGGAGAAAGTAATAAATCCGGACCGGCACACCTTCCCCGCCGGACGGTGTCGGAATTTTAAAACAGACAAGAAGAAACTCGGACTCAGAGAACAGCAACCGTCCTACCTGAACTGTTGCAAGCCTGGCCCAAAAAACTCCCCAAGACTCATTCATATTTGTTTGTGACGCGCGCTTTTTCTCCCCCCCCCAAAAAAAAAATATATATATATATAAAATAAAATCCGAAGGCTATCTTTGGATGTCTCAATGATTTTGTCGCTGTTACGGATTTCTGAAAATTCCGACTGCCAGCCTTGCTTCGGTCTATCTTTATGAAGCATCGAACACGATTTCGAAGTCTCACAGGATCCGAGTTTTTTGTTGTTGTCAAAGATTCACCAGGACGTAGCCTGGAATAGGTCGTTTTCTTTAGACGGCCCTGCCCGTTCCCCATTTTTTGTTTATTAGCTCCTTGGAGCATAAACTAAAATACTTTCGTACCTTTGATTGTTTTCTGCTTTATGGCGATACATATTAAATGTTTTCTGCAGATGTTCAGTGTGTCAAAAGATCATATTATAGAAAAGTATTTAGAGAAGCGTTAGACTTTGATAAAAGGATTTACTGTCATGCAGACAGTTGTCTAAACTTAGTGAAGATGACCTCCACATAATTTTCATGAAGAAAAGATTTCCCACACCTCGAATCATCAGCTTTGATCCGTTAACAGCAACATGTGACTTTATTGGTTATGTCAAAATCTGCCAAGGGAAAATGAATGGTGTTAATACAATAGGGAAAAAGAATATTATTGGTACAGTGGAGTACAAAGATATTGGAGAGTAAGATTCTTTTTTTTTTTTTTAAGTAAAATGGCTAATGAGAACTTTTTACCTTGTAGTGACTAGGAGCATATATTTTGGCGCTAATTACAGCTCACTTTAACTTGCCTTAAGTTGCAGGAGGTATTGTAGAAGAGGTGTGAAATTACTAACAGTTAGCTGAAAGAAAAAAAATGCCGAATATAGCCATTGTATCAGTAGGAGGGTCAGGTTCTAGACCCATCAGTCGGAAAACTGTAGGAAACGTCGAGTTTCAAGACTTGGTTGTGATGCTTTTGGTTCAGAACCAGAAACATTAAAAAGCTGAAAAGTTCTTAAGTGGGCTAGCCTTCTTTTCATGAAAGCACGCTTGAAAGTAGAAACATCTAGTGTGCAATAGTTCCGAGCTGACATGAGGTTGGAGTTAGGATCTAGTGTAAGGAAGGGTATGAATAGAGTATGGCCGGTTGGCACAGTCCATGAAGCGAGAAGTAACTAAAACCACCGCTGAGGGTAAAAAGGTCCAGTAGAAGAGACGTTGGATGTCATTTTAGCCAAGTTGACCTCCGCTACACGATCAGCACAGCCGGAGGCGTCCTGGCCGACGAAACAGTACCAATTTTAAAGAAAAGTCGGTGGGAAAGCAAAGGAAGGAAGACCACTGTGTCCTAGAATTCTAGAAAATGTGCTCGGGGACGTTACTAGTGGGAGGGGTACAGGAAGTGAAGGAGAAGTTCACTGAACATTTTGTTTCTCTATTTCCAAAGTTCTTTCATTTCCGTCTACAAGTTTCCAGTTGATTCTTGCAGTCTCCTTAGATACGTTTGGTTTTCCTTTGCGGGCATTGTTCAAACTGGAATTAGATTTGAGAGCACTTATATCAAATGTTCACTTTTGGTAAGTATTACAACGTCATTGTGGATACACTCTGAAGTCCACAATGTCAACATTCATGTTGGGTACAGAGTGTCCCATAATGCAACACTCACTGAGGTTACGTTGACCCGTACGACCATAACGTTGCACTGTGACCTTAACCATATCAACATCACTACAGGTACCTCCCTCTCTCTCTCTCTCTCTCTCTCTCCCCCCGTTTTCTATCCTCGTTTCCTCGTTTCTTATGTAACTAATGGGTACTCAAAGGGATCTGTCTGTCCCTCCCTTCCAGCAGCCTTTTCTTTTTTATTTCCATGCTTCTGTTCTGTGTTTTAACTCGTCGTCCTCGTCCTCCTCCTCTGCCCCTTTCCCCTCTGGCTTCCCTATCTTTCATTTCCTCTCACCTTTGTGTTTACTCGGGACTTCAGTTGTGAGGGGGGAACGCTGAGTGATTCGTGTCACCCAAGCGTCGTAATCTGGTCTGCGAGAACCGCCTCAAAGAGAGAGAGAGAGAGAGAGAGAGAGAAAGAGAGAGAGAGAGAGAGAGAGAGAGACTCGCTTTGTAACGCAGCACAGCATCAAACAGCAGCATCCACGTATTACAGCACATAACAGCATCAGACTTTCGGTTGTGTAGCATACTACAAGATGAAACTCCATCACTTTTATGCAGCAAACTCAAGTCTCTATCTCTCTCTCTCTCTCTCTGAGTACGAGGTAAATATTTCGTATGGCAGTGAAGTAGCAGAACGAAATGTGATTTTCTTCTTCCTCTACAGCTAGCTGCTGAGCATGGCCGAGTGAGACGGGGAGGGGGTGTCTGTTCAGTTTCATCTCCCTCGTGCGCCAGTATATATATACAGAGCACCAATGAGGGCCTAAGGAGATGCTTCTTGCTCCCGAAATGAAGAGATCTGAGGCAAAGGCGGGGGCGGGACCGTGAGCGCCATCCCCAGACGCTGGGCCTCCGGTGCGTATTGCAACGCGCACTGTTAATTTGAGTGTTTAACTAAGATGTATGAGTCGACAAGGCAGGACGAGTACTTGGAATGGCAAGGCACAACGAGCGTGCGGCGTGAGAGTAGAGACCGTGCGAGCGTAAGGGGGCTGTTGAGGACACTGGTACTGCAGTGTTACGTTTGTTACGACCTGGGACACCAACGCAGGATCTTGTGGAATAGCGTAGAAGGCTGTGGTAACGCGTAGAGGTCTTTCTCGTTACACTCTTCTGTCTCCCTAGTCACACTACGCGGAATAGTGTATAAAGCTGTCGTAACACGAAGAGCTCTTCTTCGTCACACTCTGTCTCCCTAGTCACACTACGCGGAATAGCGTAGAAAGCTGTCGTAACGCGAAGAGCTCTTCCTCGTCACACTCTTTTGTTTCTCCTTAGTCACACTACACACACTCACGCTTATTGACTGCACAGTTCAGAGTCACAGTGTGAACTTATACTGCAAGCATCACACTTATGCACTGATGACATCACAGTGATGACTTATTCGGCGGATGAGTCAGTGAGAGATGAGGCTCATAATTAAATGTTTTTGTTAACTAGTGGTGTAAACACCGAGCCAGAGTTATCCATAACTATATATAAAACGGGTTACGCGCAGCGGCCATCATTACTGGTAACGCTAAAAACTACACGGGAGGAAAATAAATCTAAAATGTTGAAATATTTCCGCGATCTCCGGAATTTCAGCTTCGTATCCACGTCTAGAATCCCGGAAAACGCTTTGTGCGGCTAATGGGGTATGTGTCGGTGTCATGACTGCACCAAGTAAGCCGGTGAAATGCTCCAGAATTTGCTCGAGAAACTGAAGGGGCGGCCATGGAAATTTTGGACAGACCCCTCCAGCCAGCTGACTGACGGTTAGGCTAGGCTACGCTCGGCGCGTGTGCCGACAGAAATAAGTAAAAGGACCACTTGCTTGATGCTTCTGGTAATATTGTACAGGGGTACCTAGTGACAGCACTAGGATCCCGATTCCTGTATCAAGGAATAAAGTACTGAAACTGAAAGGACCAGTCCCTTAAATCCAGGACAGCTACACTTAATGCAGTCGTTCGTACAGACGAACGATAGAACGAAGTACATAGGAAATAAATAAATCGAGTTTTGCTTTAAAGAATTTACGGATGATGAAAAAGTTAAAGAACAAATTGAGAATCACGCATTTGTAACAGTTTCAGAGGAATTACTCATAAAGCTTTTTCTTGCTCACAAAATTCCTTACTGACTATTTCCTTACACCGGAAAGAATGATTCCCAACAATGTTAAAGTTTTATCTCGAGTATCATTAAACTCAGTCCACAGACTTTTACTGGCAAATGTAAATTTGCAAAAGAAATTCATTTTGATGAAGACGGAAAAGACGTTAATCCTCAGAACAGAAAAACTAAGAAAAAAAAAAGTATATGAATACAGTATAAAGTAGCATCAAAGAAGTGATTCAAAGTAGGGAAGATATTAGTTAAGGTAAGGAATATTTAAAGGCTTTGAAGAGATATTCTGACAACAGGATCAGTTTTGGGAACAAAAGGTGAACGAGACAGAACAGACTCCACGGTGCAGAGATGAAGTGGAAAGAATGATTAGGGAAGAGACGTGGAAAGTGAATTTGACGGAAACACGAATTAGGTGAACGTCTGTCGGCACTTACCTTCGCACCGAGGAAAGCCAAAAGAAAACGGAAAGTAAGCCAAACAAGATGCTTGTAGGAAAGTGAGTCGAAAGTTGAAGGAGAAACTTTTAAAGGAAACAAAATCTCTGCCTTAGGGGTTCATTCTATTCTTATGAGGCTCCTGCAGTACTCAGGAAGCTTGCCACGTCAACCGGTCGGGACCACAGACCATAAAAACGTTGTGATTTTGTGTGTGTGTGTGTGTGTGTGCGTGTCTCTGTACAGACAGTGCAGAGCAATGGAGTGTATGAGTGGATTAACAAACTAGCTGCTCACGTATTCTGCCTATCGCGTATCTACTGTGCTAAACAAAATCAAGGTTCAAACGCATTCCGTCCCGAGCTCGATTTGTGAAAACTCCTCGGATATAAAAGGCTTGGGACAACACTATGATGTTTACAAAAGACGGTTAAAACAATACCAGGTTCTCGCGAACCTTGCAGCATCCGGCGCAGGGAAATTAATATTCAATTTGAATCGCTATTTTAGATTCAGGCGAATCATGCCGTAGTGTAACGCGCGAAGAATCATTCAAACGCATGAACTGTAGCACATACAACATTGGCGGAGTGGACCAGTGACACCCACCCAGGTCGCTCACTGGTCGATGGTTGGTTGGGTGGTTGTTAGGGCTTTCGTCCAATTGACTACCGGGGATATAAGGTCCGCCAACGTCAAGCTGTTACACTGGGGGAGCGATTCAATCACAAACAACTCCCTCCTTGTCTAGCGAACAAGTTCCAGCCAACCGTCCAACAGCGCAGTTGATTTTAAAATCACGCCCGAGGCAGTAGTGGGGTTGACCCCCAGTCGTGACCAGGATAGGATCGGGTTTTGGCGCAACCACTTCATTGATGGAGGGGACCAGTCACAGCTGAGCCACTGGTGGAGAGGACCAGTCACAGTTTAGTCACTGGTGGAGAGGACCAGTCACAACTTAGTCACTGGCGGAGAGGATGATCACGAACCCATAACACCGATGGAGATCAGTCACAACACCAGTGGTGGAGACGGAGGACTCTGACTCAACACAGCTCCACCGATGTTGGAGAGGACCTAATGGTCACAGCCAAGCCACTTGATGGAGAGGACCAGTTACGACTCCACTGGTGGAGAGAGAGAGAGAGAGAGAGTCACGCCAACACCACCATGTCATACGTAGCTTGGTACTCTACCCTCTGAAAGTGACACAAATATTCCCCGATTTTTTTTTTTCGACGCGCGATACAAATGCAAAATAACCTGATACGGTTATTGCACTTTATTGCCGCCTAAAGCCATTGAAAAACAATTTCCTGCAAATATAGCGGCAAGGTTCAGGATTTCATAATGAAAATTTAGTTAAAAACGTTGCCCTACTTCGGACGTTTATACGGCACTGTCCTACTTGAGTTTTTTTTTATGTGATGACACAAGAATCGGCTGTCGACATGTGTATAGACTGACTACAGGTAGTTCATTCCACGTAACGTTTTATACGAGTCCTGAGTATTAAGATGTAGGTCTTGGCTGCTTATGTGATTGAAAGTCTTCCGTCCGATTAAGGACTCTTCGTTCGTTGTAAAGAGCGTACCACCCGTTCGTAAGTTCACAGTGCTCCGTATCAGCGATGATTCGTTATTCGCTTCCTTATGTCCACCAGGAATCTAAATGATTAACCTTGATTGTGCTCTGATAGGCTTGACAGTGATTACCAGTCGAGTTAAACTGTTCATATGTAATCAGATTCTCTCTCTCTCTCTCTCAACATGCTGTAAACATCGTATACACTTTTTCGAGTGACATGTTATCGCAGCTTAAGTCTAACCCGATAGATTATGTTATCGCAGCTTAAGTCTAACCTGATAAGTTAGATTCATAGCGTAGCGTCTTCCGTCATAGACCTTTGCGAGACGAAAATTCTGCCTCCTGACATCTCTGCCTCTTAACAACAAATGATAACAAACCTCAGTGGTTGTAAGCAGAGTTGTTTTTAACCGACGCATATTACTTCATCCAAGGTGTGATAGAGCTGAATGTACTCACAAAAAGTTTGGGTAGGATCAGAAAAACCGATTTTTCTCGACACCACTCAACATGCCCCTTGACTTTTCACACGCGTTTGGTTTGAAAGCTTAAATGTCTGTCACGATGATGGACAGCCATCAAAAACGTTTTCGACGAAGCCGGATCACAGCGTTTTGAACCTTCACCCGAAACGCTCCTTCCTTTGGGTGTTTCCGTTTCTGCATTCCGCTTCGTAACGAGAGATTTTTGCAAGTAATTCTGTAACCATGATTCCATCGGTACTGGCCCAGAGGGAGCACCATATTTTTGCTTCTTCTCCTTCTTCCTGACACTGAGACCAGTCATCATCACCTCAGGAAGTGAAAGCAAGACCGACTGTTTCCTCAGCGTACGAGCCGCAAGTCATTCATTCGTCGTCGACTCTCGCCCCCCCAAAAAAAAAGTTTTCCCCAACGCGTTTAAAACGACGCTGGCGACCCCTTTCCTCCGCGGCCCATTTGTCAGACTACATTTCTTCGCTGATGGTCGCACGGGGAGCAACAATCTTTAGTTTTATGTCGAGAAAATAATGTTGCAAAGCGTTTTTACCCGAATGAAACGAGTCAGACCAGGAGGGGTTTTGTTGAAATGAAAACTGTTCATAACTCTTTTTTAATCTTTTTTACGAGCATTATGGTGCGGTATCTTACAAAGAAAAGTTATCGGGTTAGATCCTTGCATTAAGTAGATTGTATTTAAAGTCAAAGGGTCGATCGATCTCTGTCAGTAAGATATACCCTCCATAACATTCTTTTATACAACTGGAGATTTATACATTGTAGAAGAAAGTGAACAAGCAAAAAGCATCTATGACTCCATATAATGTAGCCAACACCCTTGTGCTAATTGCGCTCAGACCAAACTGTTGCTGAACCAGTGATCCTGAAGGAGTTTCAAGAAACATGCTTGCAGTAGTAGAACGTCTGATTTGATTCAGTGACAGTGAGATGCAGTCGAGCATTTGCCAAACGTAGAATCATCCCTGCTATCACAAAAACAGCCTCGTTAGGACACAGTGGGTCTGCTGTCGTTTGAATTCCTTTAGGATTATCATCGGTATAATTAACGAAGGAATATCTGTGTTGCTAGGCTTCCAACATCATATCTCTATAACAGATTCATATTTAGTACAAGCATTACCCATGAAAGCATTTTAAAAAGTCTAAATTTTTTTAGGGAAAAATTGTCAGAAATTCAGTTATATTTAGTTCGGGGTATTTTTCGCACCAAGAGAGTTGATGTGTCAAAATTAGATTGGATCATAATGAAAAGCTTCACATCTTAAATATTTAATTAATTGCGGGTGATTAATTTAGCAGTGGCTGTCTGCGTTATTACCGTGTAAGTGACAAATGAATGACTGACGAGTCTGATTGGTGACATCACAGTGTGACAGCAGAGAGATGAGTGTGTGTGTGTGAGAGGTGGATTGATATTTGTGACGAGAATTGAACGATGAGGGAATATTGAAACAACTGTGTTTAAGCCGCAGGCAAGAGCTGAGTAAGACCCGAATAATCGACTGTTGAGTATATGAGTACCGAATGAATACCCTCAGCAAATGAGTAAGAATTTTAAGATCTGATGAAGGGGTTTAGTGAGTGAGTGGCAGCAGATGAGTCGGAATGGTGAGTAGTTGTCACAATAACTGTATGACAGGTGACAGTCTATGGGGTGAGTTACGGTATGAGTAAAAAGTCTGAGTAGGAGTAACAGGTAGGAATCTGAGTGGCAGGTTTGATGTCAGCTTGGTGGGGTTAAAAACCCTGACTGGTGGATGGTCGCCTGATTGGCAGCTGTGGGGAGCAGGAAAACTCCCAGTCATCACACTGAAACATCTTGTCATGGAGACGCCACAACTCATCAGCTTTAAGGCGTCAAAGAAACCCCCGACTCTAGATGACAGCGTCACCAAAGTGTTCTCCCACGTTTTCAGACCATCACTCATACCTTGGACCCCAGCCTTCATACGTATGCGGAGCACAACTCACTTTTCACGAACTCCACCTCGTATGTACTTGTCATACACCGCAAACACACTTGAACTATCACTCACATCCGTGAACCTAACTGGTACTAATGTGTGGGCAAACACTCACTCCTTTGGACATAAACTCACGAATGTGTGGACTGTCTGTCACTCATACCCTGAGCCCTAGACCTGCGGTATGTTTTTACGAATACTCAAACCGTGAAACAAAGTTCTAACATACGTGTCAAAAATTTCGTTCACTCTAGACCAGAGCTATTCCATATTTGTTGACCACGCGAACTCTCTCGTCCAAATGAAGCGTAGCTTTCAACGCAGGTGTTGACCACCACTCACGCTGGGGAATCCTAGCTTTCACATGCGTGAAGCATCGCTCTCGCGCCGTAAACCTTGCTTTTTACTCGTGCATGAGCCACGCCACTTCCACCCGTGAATCCAGCTCTCATTTTTATGTGTGTGTATACTACCACTCGCATCAACAGAGCCCAGCTTTTACGTACGGTATTGAGAGGGGTTCAGAGATTGACCACTGGTTGATATTGTGTTTGATGATCTTGATTTCCTAACCTAACAAGATCTGAGACGAACAAATAGGTCCGATTTGTTGAGGGAAGGATGCTCATTGCTAAGTAAAATGACGTCTACTATGAGACGAGCTCTCTCGTTTGTAATATAGTTAGAACAGGTTTTCCAGTTTCGGCATCCGTTTGCGTTCTGCCGAAATTCAAAGAATTTCGTGACGTCCGACAATTTTGGACTGACACTTACTGCCGAGAATTTATAGTGAAATTAATCAGGCCAAGAGCTGAATTTATGGACCGCGCAATAAGTGTGATTATCCTCTCAAACCACGAACGAGAAATGATAAGGTATGAGTGCGCGTAAAATTTTGGATGATACAACACTGAATGATTGATCTGGCACATATATGAACTAGCAGAGAGAGAGAGAGAGACACATTAAATCATATAAACAAAGAAGAGGGAGGAGGTGCTATAATAACAATAGTAATGATAATAATTGATAATAATAATGATAATAATCGTGATATAATGAAAAATAATAATAATAGTAATAATGATTATAATGATAATAATGACAGTAATAACAATAACGATGATAATGATAATTATGATCGTAATAGACCTATACATCTCACTGCACCAGTTACTCTCTCGGAACCAACGAAGCAACAAATTAGAAGAATGTGTTCGTCTGGCTCGGACCATCCCAAGCCACCTCGCTAAATCCCACTCGTAAAAGGCATTAGAACTTGGAAGATCTTAATCCTATATACTTACCTCAGTCGACCCATTTCTTAATCATAGAATTAAAAAAGGATGATTGTTATTCGTGTGTAATGATCCTTGAATAACCTGAGCAAGGATATTTGATGCGAAGAACTTTTTTCCGTCTGCCAGAAATGAAGAACTCGGAGTACATTTGAAATAAGAAAAAGATAATAGATTTGCCAACGTACCTGTATTTTCATGAGTCTGGCTCACCCACTGGGACATTGAGGCTACACGACCCTTGAGCACGACCGGACGACCTTTGGGTAACTTTTTTGATCCGACGCTGAAAGGTCAGGTCAGAGGGTCAACACCACCATCATGCCTATAAAGGTCGAATCGTTGTGCTCAGGGGATTTAATGACCACTCGGTGGCTGATGGCCTTCAGAGCCATCAACGTGTAAATGTTGGACAACATAAAAGTCACGAAAACTCCATTCAGGGATTATTCAGATGATAATAATCATGATTGATAATACTTAGCCCTGAACTTTTTTCTCATCGAGGAAATCCTACCTACAAGGAATATTTAAGCATCTTGTAATGTTAGTATATGACATGGGGAAGCGAAGGAGGCGAGGAATATTTAAAGCTGATATTGATGATTGCTTCAACACACTGTGAGACATCAACACGGTGACGATAATGTTTGACAGTAGGCGTGTTTGGAGCTGAAGAACACTGGGAACAGTTCCTTAGGACGATGTTCGTCAGCGAGAATTCCTGACACAGGTTGTTTGCTGCGTGCTAGAAATCAAAATGTCATTCAACACTATATCTGATGCTGAGAAATTCCGTAAATTAATGTTTAACGAGAATGATTTTCATGTGTGACATGTTTTTTAACGCTGAGAATATAAGATAGTGGGGATGTTTAATAGCGAGAGAATATTTAAAACACCGACAATGATTAATTCTGAGAACATCTGAGGCTGAATATATTTTAAATAGCGAGAATGTCGAAGCAGCTAATATTTGATATTGAAAAGAGCCGACAGTGAGAATGTTTGACATTTAGAATTTTGCACCGAGTCATTTCTAATATTGAGAGAGCCTCAGAGTGAGATTGTTTTCACAATCAGACCAGAACTGCTGCAGCTGCGGGTTGTGTCACACATTACTGGAAATCAGGCGTTGCCTCCGGTAACTCTTTCCCAAAACAGACGGTGAATACTTTTCATTACATATTTGTAATTACGTGTTTCTGCCGTACAGATAGGGAATTTTATACACTGTTGGGGACCTAGTGAGTCATTAGGACTCCTACATTCTCTTAATTGATCTTTCTAAGACTTATATTGAGGGTACTGTATCAAGTACATTCGCGGAATGTAGATGGGTAAAATCAACCCAATCCGTATCATTTTCTTGGCTTTCAGAAAGATACACTTGATCAATAAACCATAACCTTCCACACTTACCTCCGAACTACATGTCACGTTCACTAGTTTAGAGCCTGAACATTTCTAGTCCCTTTGGACTACTCCGGCTTTAAGCAAAGCTTTGATTATGACCTTCAAAATGCGTAGAAGTCTCCGTTGCATGCTCCTTCACGAAGCTTGAGAATATTCGCTCCATCTCACCCTGGGGATTTAGTGTTATCCTTTTCTTATGAACAGTTTAACAATATATTCTCTTCAAAGACCGTGAATTTCTCGGTGCGGCTTACAATCCATCTCCGGAGGATTTTCATCCTAATTTGCAAAAGAGTGGCTGAAATTCATATCGTTCATTATTACATCCGCGTCATCATCACTACCCTCGTAGATTTTCCCCCACATCATAATTTTGTGTTCCCAACGACTCTGAACTGACATTGAGACAGAACTACTCGCACTGAGATAATAGAACATTTTTAATTATTCTTATTATGATATACATGTAGTTTCACTCTATATATCTCTCTTCCTTCCACGGATTGTATACGTAATAATTGGTTAATAATCTGTAGCCTTAATACGCTGGTACACCACCGGATCTGTGATAATTCCAGTGTCTCTCTCTGTTTTTCACACTTCATATCTCCCTCGAACTGACCAGCCAGGAGTTCTTGGCAAGAGCCAGTACAGACCTAGCGAGGGTCTCTGTATGTGCAACAGATGCAAGTGAAAGCCAGGGGTAGACCCAGAGGATTGCAATCTTGCAGCACATGCTGGTGAAGGTGGAGGGAATAATTCGGTGATGCCATTTCTAGATTCAGACCATGGGACTCGTCATATCATGCTAGCAACCTTCTGCAACTTTCGGTGATGGAATTGCAAATTAGTGTGTTTACAACTCTGCTCTGTGGCTTTTCTGTGTCCATAACATATTTCCACGTGGTACCCATGTGATGTACAAAGAGCTGTGCTCGGTGGTTGTTCTTGTGTTCCCTGTATTGTGTTCTCTGAGGTGTTGTCCCCTTGAACTATGCCTTACGCGATCCGTGATCTGTGACCAAAGTGTTCTGTGAACTGTCCCCCTTGTGATTCGTGAACTGTTTCCCTTGTGTTTTGTGAACTGTACCCCTTGTGTTTCGTGAACTGTGTCCCTTGTGTTTCGTGAACTGTGTCCCTTGTGTTTCGTGAACTGTGCCCCTTGTGTTTCGTAAACTGTGCCCCTTGTGTTTCGTGAACTGTGTCCCTTGTGTTTCGTGAATTGTGACCCCAGTGTTTTGTGAACTGTGTTCCTGGTGCTCTGTGATCTGTGTCCCTTTTACCCCGTGAGCTGTGCCCCTTGTGTTTCGTGAGCTGTGCCACAACTAAGCCAGAGCTGTGCTTTTGGTAATACCTTTTTCACAAGTGACTTAGAAGAATGCAAACATACATTTCTTGAATTCGTAGCCTGGCTCGAGCATTCGCGGTTGATCGCACATGCATTTATCTCAATAAATAACGTAACGCAATTCTTCGTGAATGAATAGAAAGGGTAATACTAATCTTTCAGATAAAATGAGTGGCGAAATAGCAATCAGAAAGTGGTGCAGCACACTGCATTGTGTGACTCCCGCTCTCGTCTGTAAATATCATTGGTTCTGTTCTTACCCTGTAGATTATATTCGGCGCAAAGTTACGTGTTTGCGTACTGTCGGTGTAGCTCCTACGTAATAATGGTTGCGTGCACGCTTGTCACAGGCTAATGTGTGTTTGACTCTTCGTAAAGATTTCATTGAGGCGGAGTGACACAACGGTTACGAGTCGCTTGGAATGTGTGTGCGCTCGCCAAAGTAGTGATTCATATGTTCATTCTGTTGGCTTAGCATTGGCGTGTAATCCTTGTGCAGTGTGTGTGTGTGTAATGATTACGTAATTCCGTTCACTTACACAGGCATGTCAAGACATCATGATTTTCTTAACGACACTGCAGTGTGTAAAGTTTTGACGTCAAATCTTTTCTTTTTCGTACGAATTCAATTTTCAAGACTATCATTCATCCTGTACTCACGCACTATCGTTCTGGCGTCACCAGCTGTCTTATAAACGCATTTTGTCGGCGAATAAAAAGTTGGTTTTATTCATCACACTTTTGCCTCACGTGAAGAGAGCGACCCAGCTGTTTGTCCTTCTTCCTCCCGGTCAAGGAATTTAAGATCAACAATCACACAGCGTCATCTGGCAATACCACCAAACTCTGCCCCGACAGTTTGTGTGTGTGTGTGTGTGTGTGTGTAAGTGACGATTATACAGAATTGTGTATGAGTGACGATTATAGTAATCATTGAATTAATTGCAGCCAGAGGCTGAAGATATACACAGAACAAATACACACACACACACACACACATACACACACACAGTGTAAGCCAGAGGCCTGTGAAATGAGGGGCACGGGAAGGCTTAGGGTTCAAACACCCAATTAGGTGGTTGCCTGATGATTATTGGTAGGATTTATATCGGTTGAGGTGGGGTCGGGTTCTTGTAGTCATTACTGTTATTTACTGTTCTTGAAGTTCATCGTCCGTGTGTAACTACCTATTTCTAATCACCTATTTGTACGGTACGGGAAGGGAATTCTGTATACACTCGTGGGACCCCACCTCTTTAACTTTCTCTACTACTGAACATCTTTTCTTTTTGCAAATCTCTGTGTTATCAGCATTTGTAATTTCTTTATCTAATTCACTCCATTAATCCACCACTCTTACGCTGGAAATAAAGTACTTCTTTACAACTTTTCAAATAAGTTTCCTGCCTATATTCATATTGCAGCATATAACCAAGAACTATCTTTGTTGACTTCATGAAATTGGCTTAGAAACTTTTGAAGACTGTGATCAAGTCACCCCTTACTCTTTTGTCTTCCGGAGTAGGAAAAATACATGGCCTCTGACCTCTCATTGCAACTCAGGTCCTTTCATTCTCAATCTTCGTTTCTTTCCTCTGGACCCTTCTGTATAAACTCTTTATGCATCATTGTGCTGTGAGCAAACTTGAGACACGTATTCTCTTGTTTTGGTTTAATATCCCGTGTAAACAGTTTGCTGAATACCCGTGTCTGTCTGTCTGTCTCTGATGGCCACTCACCGTAGCCACTGACAGCCACACATCAATGGTAATGTTTGGTAAACTGTTGTGAGAAAATTGCATTCGTTTTTCGCGTGAGAGATACAAGTCGTGGACGAGCACACAGTAAAACTGTGTTAAGTCTTTTCGCGTTAGAGTTACAGCTTACCTGTGACTACGTACAGATTATCTTCGATCAGATATGGCTTAACCTTGATCAGTAGTAATAGCTTACCTGTTATAAAAAGAAACAGCTCATTTAAGACCAGGTAAAGCTCATCTGGTATTACTTACGGTTTTTTTTGTGATGTGATACAGTTAATCTGATCAAGTACAGCTTATCTGTGATCAGAAATAAGTTTATCTGTACTCAGATTTAAACCTCATCTGTGAAAGTGTAAAGGCTATGTGATCAGATGGAGCTTATCTCTTATCATATATATAATTAAGTACTGCTTATCTCCAGTTAAAATTAATTAATGGTAACGTTACACATATTGTGATAAAAGAATAAATCCATCCCACTGTTATCAGAAATAGTATCCATTTGATAAATATATTTTCCCCACGTCGCTCACGTTTAAACAATCCAAAACATTCTTCCTTTCACAGAATCCAAAACATCGTAATGTTCCGTCAGTTTCGATATATATATATATATTTCTGGAATATCCGAACAAGATAACTTAAAAGTTAATGATTGCATTCACTTCAAAATATCAAATATATATTTATTTCTACAAACTGTGATCAAAATTTAACAAATTCTCGATTACATATAATCATGAGATCATTATTACTCATTACGCGCGTTACATACATACGTCTCTCACCGGTTAGTTTGGGATAGTCTTAACCATTCTCTGCTCGTTCTCTTTTAGAATTTACTGGCGTTCACTGACACCGTTTGACGACTCTTATTAAATACAGTCTCTCTTTTCTTCTTGTCATCCCTCAGTAAGCTGGCAGTGTGTTTATATTTGTATTACTGTTTTGATGACTGTTTTTAGGCAATTACTTTAGTGTTACGTATTGAGAAAACTGCTTAGATACCAGTGAACGTAAGAACAGTGATTAATAATCGTAAAAGATAAATCCTCGTCTGCTGAACGGACTTTCACAAAAATGTAAGCATTCATTGGTCGATGCCATGGCAACATGCAAGCGCTCGTTATGAAAGGCACCTGCTGGACCTGTAGACTGAACGTTCGCAAGTGAGTGGAGTTGCTTCCGTATATTCAACCTATTATCTCTATTTACGTTTTGCGATGAAATTTTGAAATACGTAACGCCAAAACGAAAACAAAAAGTGTTGGAATGAAACTAGCGGTATGATTAGATGCAGACTAAAATTATACCATTATATATATAAAAATTTCTGACATATGAATAATCCTATCATTAATTGTGTTTTGATTGTTAAAATCTTATGATTATTTTCACGGTAAAATAAAGGGATATGTGCAAACATGTTTTACAGTAGAAATAACATTAAGTTTCTCTTGCGTGTCCGCGATGAATCTTATTTACGACTTTGCCTCCCCCCCCCCCCCTCCCCCCAGGGCCATAATTTAAGGTTAAAAAGTTTATGACTCTCTTTGTCTGCGAGTGCAACTCCAGATGCATTAAATCTGCCAGTTTTAATTGTCTGTCGCTTGGTCGTCGTCCGGGTAATGATATTAGAAGCGTCTGAAACATTACTTTTGTGATACTAAATTCTGAGGTTGTATCCGTTCTCCCAGGAACATTGTCTGTGCTCGTTCATACATTACCATCTCTGCGCGGCTTCAGTTCACGCTGCTGCTTCTCCTAGTCACTCTGTCACTCACTCAGTTGGCCCGGTGTTGTTCAGTGTTCTCTTGCGACCTGACCAAACCTGAGCATAACCAGTAGGCCGCTTCAGCTACTGTGGGTAAATAGACGCGCCTTCAGGACCTCAAATTGCATTATTTTCCACTTGTAGGTAACCTTGTCACGGGTCATCATCAGGTCTCCTGTTATCTGTTCTTCCAGTTTGCTCCTGTATATGTTAATTTTCAGTCATCCAAGACGCAAGTTTTCATTTAGAGGAACGCGTGACTCAAGTCAACTTTGATATTAAACTAAGGGATTAACTTTGACATTATTTGACTTGGTCTCATCGGCAGCACCACCAACAGAATGGACAGAAGGACTTATGAACTTCAAACCTCGCCTGTAGCCTTTTTGTTATTTTTTCAAACCTTAACATATTCTGTCAGGATACCGAAGCGTAACTACGCCTCGGGATGTTTTCCGTATCTTACCGTCCTCACTTAGGTAAAGTAAATGCAGCTTATCCACTCGTCTTAATCTAGATTCACGCAGCATTTGGTGCTTAATGATGCTAACGCCAAACCTCGCTGCTTGATAGATGATTGCTTTTCAAACGCTGCGTTGCTTGCTTGATAGATGATTGCTTTTCAAACGCTTCGTTGCCCTGACGACGATAAACATTTCTCTCTACTGCATTATTTATGCATGCGTAAAATGAAAGCGGACAGTGAATTTCTAGATAAAAATTTGGACATTTGACGAACTAAATCACCGTCACTGTGTGTCGCTGCATAAGTCGGCTTTGCAGGTGTATATTGATCGTTTATGAAGTTATTTGGTAGGTTACTTGTTGCGAAAAATGTATTGGACATTGCATTAACCTTGTTGCATGTGCATTTGTGTGATTGATACGCTGAAAGAGGATGTCAGTATTAAAGGGAATAGTTCCTTGCACGATTACGAAGCCGCATACATTATACTAGTACATTCTTACAATAAATGAGAGATCATTTGAATTAATTAACCTCGAGCGGGAGGGAAGGCGTGGTCAAATCATAGAAATGAGTTATGCTACGCTTGAATTGTATTATAATGGCAGGAGTAAGAGTCTTGTAGTAACAGTAGTCTAACCATTGTTGTAGAAGAAAATGGTACAAGGTCTTAGCAAGAATATCAATTTCCACTTAAGCATCAGCTTTTACCAATAATCTTCCGTCTTTATTGCATTATCTCTCTCTACTTAGGCATTAACCCTTACCAGAGTACTGTCTTTTACTAAAGCATGACTATTTACAGAGCAACAACAGATTTACTAAAATATCAGTATTTGCAAAAACTCTCAGTATCTGCTGTACAAAGCGCTAGTCTTTACTAAAGTATCGGTTTTTACTGCAGCACCAGTCTTTACTAATTTCACAGTTAACAATAGAGTCAGACATGCAAGTAGTAAAGGTGATGGAAGAGGTATCTTTAATAGCAGATTTAGTGAGTTTCAGCAGCAGCAGTAGATTCACTGACTCGTCGTTAATGCACACTATCTCCAGAGTGTATTCAGGCGATGGGCAGAGCGTGTGGAATTTCTAATCAAAACTCTAGTTTTACACAGTGCCAAACACCTATCATAAAACACGCTTTAAAAGTATGTTACCAGCTGTACATTTCGTGAAAAAATGAAACTACATAAAAAAGACAGTAAAAGATGTAGTACGCAGTAAACTAGAGGTCCTGCAGACTACATAAATTGGTTCAATAAATCACTTCATATTGCCTGATGGCGATACGAAAAATTGGCAAAAAGCTTCTCTCTTTTTTTTTTATCTTTTTAGAAATCTAATGATAGGAAAAACACGAACATCAGCGGAAGCAGTATTAAATGTTACGGGATATTTGCACCAAACCTAGCCAACAATGTTAGGTTGGGGAAAATATGAGGAACAGTTATATAAGTTTTCACAGCAGTATACGCCACACGGAGCAATAATAATGCCACCGCCAACGCAACTCAACAATAACACGGACAACAATAGAACAAGCAATATACGAGCTTTAATAACATATCCGACGCGTCAGCACGGATAAGAAGACCAACAGCAATTGATATAGTAATACCCACACCAGGTTTATAGTACAAGCGGAAAAAAAGAAAATAAACCATTACCAGAAATAAACATCGTCAGTAACATCAGAAGTAATAATCTCAGTTGCACTAACACTTGTAAACATTAGCGACATAACCATCTCCAACAACACTAGCAAGAACAGCACCACCTTCGCCATCATCAGTAGCAACAACAGCATCATCATCACCAACATCAGCAGCAACAATAGCGCCGTCATCCCCAACAACACTAGCTACAACAGCACCACCGTCACCAACAACACTAGCTGCAACAGCACCACCATCTCCAACAACACTTGCAGCAACAGCATCACCAGCAACAACGCCAGCACCACCTTCGCTAACATCACACACAACAGCAGGCAACAGCGCCACCTTCGCCAACAACAGTGGCACCAACAGTAACAGGAAGGCTATGAACGGGGGCGTCGGCAAACACGGGTCCCACAGATCACTAACAGCATCGACGGCAGCCTCATCTCTGCCGCTAACAACAACATAAAATGCAAAAGGAGCGAAAACACAGAGACAGGTGGATGGCTTCCTCCCCTCCGTGTTTTTCTCGCTCTCACTTTCTTTCTCTCGCTCGCACACACACACACACACACACACACACACACACACACACACACACACACACTTTTCCCTCTCTCTCTCTCTCTCTCTCTTGATATCGTAGGTAAAATCAGAAACCTTGTGCTCACCCATGCCGGCAAATGTGCCAGACTGATGATGCGCTTGTAAAGCGAAGAAGTACACGAGTTCGGAACCCATATTACATCCTTGTGGAAGTGCGTAAAGAAAGCGGATTTGTAAAAGAAGCGTCACTCGGTTGTCACGGACCCTCTTGGCTGGTCAAAGACACATCCCAGCCATAAACGGGAAACTGAGAATAATCTAGGCGCAGTCATAAGCTATGGTTATTACTTCATATTCCTTAAGTGTTCACTTTGCAGGCCATCATCACCGGTCCAAACTGCTGGCGCCCCCTTATAGCGGCTTTAAGATAGCGTCATCTTCGCCACTTAAAAATAAGATTCCTTTTATGCTAGGCTACGTGCTCTGACTCCGGATGATGTAGGGATGACCTTGTCTTCCGTAATAAAAACTGTCGAGATGGTACGAAGAAAAATGTATATATACTAAGGGAACGAAGGAGAATCAGAACGCATAATGTATACACGACGTCAGGGAGATATTTATCAATATTAATAGAACAGAGAAATTTTGATATGTAGAAAGAAGGAAACTGGTTTCCGAGAACCGAACATTAACGGCTCCACTACGCTCCGCGCGTCGTTCGGCTAGGCTGTGGAAGGTTATCACGCTCTTAACAGCACAGTGAGTAGTTCCTTTCCCTCGTTGAACTATTCGTAAGGAAAGGATTGTACACCCTGATGATGGGTGTTGCGTCAGAAGCCACTGTACAGGGTTAAAAACGATAAGGGGTATTTTAACCTCACACTTTTCCTTAAATGCGTTAAGGATTTCTTTCTGTGATTATAACATTTGTTGGTCACGTTAGAGGTAAAATGGACTTTGTCAACAGTGTTGTCACATTGCTTGAGTAATGGTGGTTAAGGTCACCTACCTACCACCGCATTGGCAACCTAAAAAAAAAAGAAAAGTTACTGGCGTGTCGTATTACTCTGAAATCAGCACAGCTCCTCATCTGTTGAAAATTAAAGAGTACTAACCAGCAATAACATGCCAAAAATAAATCGCAAAATCGTCATATTTACGTAAAGGCTGACGTCAAATCCATGATAATAATCTGTGTGTTATTTTTCAAGTGAATTTAAAAGCTTGTGTAGCAGCTTTACTCGACAGGACCCAACGGTCTGTTGCTGTGTGAATTTCTGATTTCTTTGTGTGTTCAGATATGTTCAGAATGATTAGTTCAACGAACTAGTATAATTTGCAGTTTCATTACGTTATGATGATCTTCCTTGTTAGTCTTTGAAAGAAATATGCTTATAAAGATTTATTTCGTTAGGCCCACATTGCTTTACATGAATTGCAATTCGCCTCACCTGAACCTTGAGAAAGAGGATTCCTACTTAACAGAGACATGTCTGTCTCTGAAACTTTGACCACAGAATAAATACAGTCTTACATCCAAAAGTGTGTCTGAAACCTGCACACAGTAGTTGCGTATCCCCATGGGGTATCCTTCCATAGTGAAGGGGAAGAGAGGAAAAAAAAATGCGATGTAGCTGTTCGATACTAATTGTACCTACAGGCAGGTGATATGATTGAACTTTTATTGTTGATAGACGGAATATTGAGAGGGTGTTGATGCTGTCTCTGGTGGTAGTGGCTGTGACGGTGGTACATGTGGTAGTGGTGGTAGCGCCGGCAGTGGTAATGGTGGCAGTAATAGTGACAGAGGTAGCGGTGGTGCACTAACTAGCCTAGGTCTACGAGGAACTGCAATAGCGAGCTACCTTCAGCGTCACTCATCATGTCGGATATGCAACGCTCATCAACGCCGAGACACCACGCATTATATACGCCCCACAAGATTCACATAAATACGTCCATACCCTCAGACACAAACAACCGGACTATACCTATAGTGGCAAACCAGAGAACGCGGGCTCTCATTGACAAGACATGGACCTGGTGAATTTTTATACACAAAACTTGAGACCTCGTTAGATATCCGAGACGAACATGACTGGAACACGAGCAACTCTATGCTTAACGTTGTATCCGACAACTCAACGCTTGGCTTAATGTTGAGTTATCGCAAATTGCTAAAAAGGAGGAAAAGACATGCTCAGTTCATTCCCAGTAACTGTTTGCCTCAAGCACGACGGTACGGACCTTAAGCGCGACGGTACGCACCTTCAGCACGACGGTGCGGACCTTTAAAAACGATCAGATCAAAGGCTGGGCAGTCATATCAAAGGGTCGTACCATAGTCCTCTAGGGCTGCACCTTCGCCTTTTATATAAGTGCTAAGGAGACAAAAGAAAACTGCTATCGATAGAGTCATAACAAGAAACACGCATCACATTTTCTTACAATGAGCATACGACATACAGTACAAGAAACTGTAAACATTTTCCCCATACTAAGATCTAGAATAAAATATCCAAGGTTACTTCGCTATGCAAAAACGTCAAGTCTGGTCAAGTAATGATCACGTTCGTTACGTACGGACACTTCCTCTGTATTAGCCTCGTCAAAACAACAGGTCATGTCGCTTTATTGCCGACCAAAGTTTTACAGCTGGGAAAGTGTTCAGAGTCGTGTTCACTGTCTGCTGCTGCTGCTCGCTAATCGTAGCTGCTGTGTGTAATAAGAGCACCAGCAGCAATAGGTGTCTCGCTTCTTATCACGAGTTCTACACTTTAGATATTTTTTTTTTTTTTTTTTTTGCAGCCTTATGTGGATTTATAGTTTCGTGGGCTTTTCTTTTTGTGTGTGTGTGTGTGATTTCTATTTGTATGTTACGGGGAGAGAGTTTTAAACTCGTGTTGCATCGTGTCTTAACCTTGTATTTATGTACCATGTCTCTACTCATTTATATGTGCTTACACACACACACGCACACACACACACACACACACACGCTAGTCTAAGCCAGGTACCTATATATCGACCAGACCTAAGGGTAAGATGAACATATGAACTTGTGTAGGTCGACTGCCAACCCCAGGATTCGAACCCACGCGGGCCCGACCCCATGCGGGCTTGTCCTTCCTATGAAGTTAGTAACACTAACCACTACACCACTGAGGCCCGTGTGTGTGTGTGTGTGTGTGTGTGTGTGTGAGTGTGTGTTTGCAGACACGCTATATCCTGTGAGAAGCCGCCATATCTCCGTCACCACAATTATAGATTGTTTACAAAAGGCGATCATTACGGGGTGTTTACTGAGCCATATATCCCCCCTCTTGTCTTGCTGATTACTGATCTTCCCTACCTAGCCATGCCTTCCTGGCCTTGCTGTCTTTTAATCACAGGGTTTAGTGGATCGTTTCATCCTTTTATAACAGACTAGAGTCTTGGTTTACCAGGTCATGTGGCTGACTGTGTAGTATACATTGGTATTGTCCACATGGCAACGTAGGATCGACACAACCCCGAGCAATTAAAACGCTCATCACAGTCTATAAAAGATAAATGACGGTGCTCCCAGAATATTCAGCTTCCATTTGGTGTTGCTCAAGAAATGTCTTTTTAAAACATTAACGCGAAGTAAATGCATCCTTAGATACACAGTGGTTATGCACGGTGGTTAATAGTATTTACCAAGGGAATTTGCAAACATTTAGTGCGATTATCGGGTAACAAAACCGATTCACAGAGCCCAGAAGACCATTTAATACTAATCTATTGATTCCAGAGAACATATTTATTGCATGGTAACGTATTATATGATAATGGGCAAAATTCATTCTTATACCGCAGCGTTTCCCCGAAAATTGCTCCAAGTGACATCAAAATGCAAGATGGTAGAACGACTCATATTTGGAGATTGTGATTTGAGGAAAGGTTGATTATAAGAATAATCATGTTGATAATATTTATATTCACTATAATTATAATCATGTTTTTGTAATCCTCCATTGAGTGGCACCGAACAAGGAAGCATGGTACTCAGATTTACAGTGGGAGTAACATAACATATAAAGTACAGATCAGGGGAGCTCTGATGGCCATATGATCAGGTTATCTGGCGAAGGACATTAGTAGTAGTGTCTTGAGGTCACTGACTTATCTGTGATGGAAACAGCATCCTCCTGCTAGGCACATGTAATCCTCAAGTGAGGGGTTACAGAACAAGGCAGTTTCACCAAACGGCATGCGTTCGAATATTTTGCTCGTTAGATTTTGATATACACATTCACTGAAAATTTTGCTAGGTACGACATCTTTGGTGCCATCGTGAGATCAAAGATCTTGATTAGCTTTTTTCTTCATGCTTCAGCGTTAGGCTACGTAAGCTTAGTCTCGAGGTGGTTAAGTTAGAGGTAGGCTACTAGTCCGTTAGCTTTGGTTAAGTTAGAGTTAGGCTACTATTCCGTTTGCTTTGGTTACCATAAGTTAGTTAAGATTTGGTTTTGTGCCCGTTGGGATTGGTAATGTTTTTGATTGGGTAAAGTTAGAGAAACGTTAATCGTTTAGGATCGATTAAGTTTAAAATAGGTCGAGTTGCGTCGTTATAGAGTTCGTTTGGAATAGTACTAAGTTTAGTGCGGGCGATAGTAACGCCAGGCGGCCTCTGCTGCGGCAACCACACACACACTATCATTTCCCGTGAAAACGCTGCGTCTGTCGATCTTACCCAAGTATCATATCGCGTCTGTAGAAGTTATACAAAGCCGCTGGGGTCTGTTGATCTCGCCCGAGGATATCGCGTCTTTACGTTTCCAGAAGCCGTGTAGTAAGTCGCGCTGATTATGCTTTGCGTGCTGTCGCCACGAACGAGAGACTTTCAGTGCTTGGAAGTATTCCTTTGAGTCGCTTCGGGGAAGATTTGAATGAAAATTTCAATTTTGTATGTTCCTTAGGCTAGATATAAAGTAATATTTTTAGGTGATTGAGATCATTTGTCCCGGATATAATCTAGGCAAAGAAAGGATCGGGTTAGAAATAGGTTGAGGGTTAAGGGAAAATATGGTACCTAGGCAAGAGAGAGAGCAGCATCCAGTTCACACAAGGGAAAATATGTTAGCGAGACAAGAAAGAGCAGCAGCCAAGTGCGCACAGCCTAGTAGCCTCCGCGGGCTGTGGGTTAGGCAAGCGGTATGTCTGACGCTTCCCCTTGTGTCTCTCACGCAATTCGCCCGCGACACAATATCGTCTCCAGTGTCTTCCCCAACGATCGTGTGTGTGCGAAGACATCAGTTCTGAGACATTTCGGTCGTGAGTGGACTGGTCAGCAACTCACTTGAGTCATGCTTTCTGTTTATTGCCCAAATTGAATAGATTGACGAGGATGTTTACTTTTGCAGTTAATGTCTTGTGTGTGTCTTTAACAAAAGGTGATTTTTAGGGACATTGACAGTGATCTTGAATTATCCGTGTTAGTTATTTCGTGCTAGAGAACCTTGATTGTCAACGTAATTCTTGTTTGTGTAATACCTGCTCTTCTTCTCTCTCTCTCTATAGCCCAGTTTCTTACTCCACTTCTCTTACTTGCTTCTTCTATTCTCCATACCCACGTTCTGTCCCACCTCTTCTTCATCCATTTGATATCACCTCATATTTCCCTCCTATCGCCTGCTCGCTCGCTTCAGTTTCTTCTCTTGCCTTCCCACTACATCCCTTCATCACCAATATCCCTTTTCTACCATTTCCCTACATATACTATCCTCTTCACCTATCCTTACCTTTTCCTACTATCCTTCAATATTTTCTTCCCCACCCTCTTGTTAATGTGTGTACAACTCGATCATTGTTAACGCGAGGAAAATCGAAGTAGTTCCTACGTCCACACCTATAGTTGACCCCCACCAGTGTACTATAACTCACCAAGAACCAATATAGCCTTCCAAACATGGGACACCAGCGAGGGACAGAGATGAAAACCAAACGATACCTCCTGGCTTTGTACACTGTGAACCCGTAGGAGACTCCGTGACCCATCAGAAGCCACTGTGACCCAGGAAGAACAAATGTGACTTAGAGAGAGAGAGAGATAGGGCAGTGGGTAGTGTGGTAAGAGCAAGTGCAAGCACAAAGAAGCCACGACTCAATTGGTATAACCTGAAACTAGAGTGACACGGAAGGAATCTCAGAGTATCCAAGAAGCCGGAGTAAACTCCACTTCATAGCAGTTAGCGTGAACCAATAAGAGGCAACCATAACCTAACATGAACCAGCACGATCCAGACAGAAACGACGGTCAGAGGAGCCAGTAGAACCAACGCAGATCCATCAAGAGTCAGTGTGGCCAAGGAAGAACCATCTGTTGCTTGTGTAGGTCGACAAAGGAATTAGCCAGAGGTAAAGCCGAAGAGCTTGCATGATCCAGGCGGCAGAGCCAGTGGGATTTATCGATAACCAGGAATCATCTGGAGTTTGGCAGAAGAAGAACAAGAGGAAACCAGAAAGTTGGCAGCAGCCAGGACTATCCAAGAACTAGAATGTCTAAGAAGTAACTGTCAGTGTTAGAAATTAATTTGAAAAGGTCGTCAACAGGGGTCAAAGCGGCTTTGAGAGAAAACAACACCAAGCAAGATCCAGGCGGATTGAATAGTGAAAAGGAGCCTTGCAGACACTCGTGAATGTTACTAACGGCCCACGGACGGAAAGGCAAGAGAAGCAGTCGAGCAACAGCGTAATCGGGGAAGATCACTGAGGATCCATGAAGAGCCAGGAGGAACGATGATGGATCAGGAGGAGCCTCCTCCACCTGGGTTCCTTCGGCGCTTCTTGGAACCACTGAGACTCAGGGAGGGTAACAATAAGGAGCCCCCAGGGGCTCAGGAGTAGCTACGTGGAGCCAGTAATACTCAGGAGGAGTCACTGTGAGGAGCCTCCAGGACTCAGGGGAAGCTCCGTGGAGCCACTGAGACTCAGGAAGAGCCATCAGGAGCCCCCAGGGGCTCAGGGGAGGCTACATGGAGCTAGTAAGACTCGGGAAGAGTCATAAGGAGCCCCCAGGACTCGGGAGAAACAAAGTGGAGCCCGGAAAGACCCAGGAAGAGCTAGTAGAGCCAGCAAGGCACGCGTAACCACTAGGTGGAATGCCGCCATAAACTTAATGGGCCGAGGGAACGGTCGTTACTGCCGCATAACTCCAGTCGTTTTCCCGTCCGTCCGTCCGTCCGTCCGTCCCCCGCCCGTGACTCGCTGACTATGCAGCTCACGCCGTCAGTAGTCAGTGGACTGACCTGACTGATTCCGTCCGCCGTGACTCACCTACCGAATACTTGATTTAGGTGGTGCCACGACTCATCTGGTGACTACATGAAATACACATTTTCGTACATACTGAAGTCCATTTACGAGAAAAAAAGCCTGGACGGACCACGTGAAAGACGCCAGGATTTCGAATGTATTCTGAAATACATTGTCGTTCGTCTCACAGATTATAAGCGAGACAAAATCAGAGGATTCACGGGGACAGCTTAATCCATGTAGAAAAAAAAAAAATCATATACCCAGTAGTGAAGCCAGGATAATCTTTGTACCTGAAAAGAACATCTTTGAAATCTTCACACACACACACGCTATATATATATATATATATATATATATATATATATATATATATCGTTAAACGCATTGAATGGTTGAATGGTTTCACAGTTGCTGTATCATCATAGTTCGAAGCGTTTGGGCTAAGGGAACAAGATGACACTGATTTAAAGTTAAAAATAATATGTATATATGTATTCATATTGGGGATAACTTTTCTAAAATCATGACTTTCTGTTTCTTAATAAACTCTCTATTATTCGTTAAAAGAATTACTCATGATGGGAATTAATTTCTTCAAATTGTACCAAAAGTTTTATATAAACAATTTGTGTAATTATGTCCAGCTTTCACGCTTGTACTATTAAAAGCTCATAATTCTCATATTGTTGTATTTTTCAGATCTGGTGTAGACTCTGTTGGTCAGATATCCACACATACACAAACGGAAAGTATTACATCATTGAGAAGAAATGTTTACGTATGTTTTTATACGGATACGATAAAAACTTTACATCGCCAGGAAAGATTGTATGTAACATTCTTGGGATTTACGAACGGCGGTGAACGTGCAGGGGAAGCTTTTTAACGACTGCGAAAAGACACGCAAAGAGGAGGTAAGGTGATGGAGAAGTGTGTGGTGGAGGAAAAAGAGAGAGAGATGGGTGAAGGAAAATAATGGAGAAAGTGAGTAAAGATGAAGAAGAGATGAGAGTGCGGAAAGATTTGAGTGAAGTGAAACGAGTAAGGAAAAGAGAGAGAGAGAGAGTGGAGAGAAATAGAAAAGAGTGGTGTGTGTGAGAGAGAGAAATAGAAAAGAGTGGTGTGTGTGTGTGTGAGAGAGAGAGAGAAATAAAAAAGAGTGGTGTGTGTGTGTGTGTGTGAGAGAGAGAGAGAGAGAAATAGAAAAGAGATGTGTGTGTGTGTGAGAGAGAGAGAGAGAGAGAGAGAGAGAGAGAGAAATAGAAGAGTGGTTGTGTGTGTGTGAGTGAGAGAGAGAGAGAGGGGAGGAGGGCAGCAGCCTAGATCGTTGAAGGCAGCATCCACTGATTTAAAGGTCGAGGGAATTAACCTTTCCCACTGCTGATCGTTCATTCATTCACACGGCGACACCGCACCGCCTGGGGTCTCCTCCGCCACACTCCACCAACCACAGCACCACACAGTAGTCCTCCTACAATCCTTATCTTCCCTCCAATATTTTTTTTTCTTACTTCAGATTTGCCTTCAAGCTCTGCTTCTCTAATTTTTTTTTTCACTACTCCCATGTTCGAACAATCACCGTCTGTTTATACACTTCGTCTTTACCATTCCTTGCCTCGCTGTGTTGTCGGCAGACCGCTCCATAGTGTTCAAGGTGTGCATAGCACGCTTCCACTGGGTCTTGACGCTCGTGGGCGCAGGGATGGTTCTGCAGCTGACTCATACTGGGTAGGAAAAGGGGGGTTTTGCCACGCCGCTGCTGCTGTCTGCGTGGACGACGGAGTTCTTATTTGTATGTACGGGTTCGAATCCTGGGCGCAGCAGTCGGCCCACAGCTAATCCAGCTGTTCATCCTCCTCCTCCTCCTCCTCCTCCTCCCCCCCCCCCCTCGGGGTTGGTCGATAAATTGATAGTACCTGGCTTAGGCTTGTGTGTGCGTGAGTGTACCTACGAGTACACACACATACACATGCATACCCGAAACATAGTAATTAACTATTCATTTCGTACTTGAGTTAGTATCTGCACGAGCCAACTAACCAAGAGAGAGACTAGCGTGAAGTCAGAGACAGACAGACAGACAGACAGATAACCTCCAGCACAAACAGACACTTCCTCACCCAAACAGTCGTAAATGTGTCAAAAAAAAAAAAAAGCCGTGGGAATGCATGTGACACGGGCGGTAATGGCCGTGACGGACAGTGTTGGAAACTGACAACTCCGCCACACACACACACACACACCAGAGAGCGGCCATACCAATAGGCAGGTCATCAAAAAGCCTGGGAATGCACGCGATAATCTGGGGTCGTTAATGGTCGTGACGGCTCCAGGAATATGCATGATGCATTTATAATGAGGCTGTTCCTGCAGGCTGACCCCCGCGCGAGTCAGGTCACCGGCGGTCAAATGAAGGCCGTTTTAGCCTCGTCCTCCGTAAATATTGCCGGACTAAACATCGCATCTGTTGACCTCTGTGTGTGTGTGTGTGTGTGTGTGTGTGGCGCGCGCCAGCACATGTGTGTGAATGTGCAGGTGTGTGATATGTTGGTGCTATTTGGTTATCTTCATGTCGGCTACACGTTTGCTTCCACACCTGACTTAACTTCTGTCCACTCCACACCTGACCATACCTCTATGTCTGTCCACTCACTCCACACCTGACAGAACTCTGTCGACGCCACACCCAACTTGCCTTTCTTTACACCACACCTGGGCTGAACTCAGTCTACGCCACACCTGACTGACGACATTTTTCCCACGCCATACCTGACCCCCTCTCCTCCGTCCTGTACACCTGAACGTCCGGGCACTCGTCCACATCCATCAGCCTCCGCTAATGACCGCCACCTCCACCACCAGCTGTAATGAGGTGAGAGAACGCGACAGAACCGACAGACGACGGGGAGACAGAATGGCTGTCGCTCTCCGTACAGCTGATCACCTTTGTCTGGAAGTTCTCAAAGGGACATGCGAACAGCCAATTAGCTGACGTCGTCAGCCTCCCCGGCTCCCGTGTATCAATAGGACAATAAGTGACATAATAGGAGAGCGATAGTGAATTTATATATATATATATATATATATATATATATATATCGTCCTTTTACTGCTGTGGCATTCCGGATCTCCCAGTTGACGAAAAAATATTATTTCTTAAAACGTATCTAACAGTTCAAAGCCTTGGATCAACATTGATCACTCAGACAGACTAACGTTATGATTAATCATAGTTTTTAACCCGGTACCGTTTCCACCTTCTTTAATCCAGACGAGGATATGTATTTATTTTTTTTTTCACCCCTGTTTCCCTTCCCTGGTCTTAATTCATCCACGTTTCCTCCACTTACCAGGCGATTCTGTTGTAGTGTCTGCGCTCCGCGCCGCTGAAGGAAACGGGTCCTTGCAGATCAAAGGTGTGGACTTTGTTTCCTCCGAAGGTCCATCCGGTTCTCGTTTCTGGTCCAGTTACGTACGTTTGTGGACTTGAGGGTGTGGTGTGTGTGTGGACCCAGGACAGCTATGCTGCCGCTGCTGCTGCTGGTACTGGTGTCGACCTTTGGTGAAAGCGGGAGCGTGTGTATAAACCTCAAACGGGCACTACACTGTTTGTTAACTGTTGTTAACCCCGCGCGCGCGTTACTCCGTCGGCTGGCGAGTTCGAAATCGAGAGAAGTTAGGTTTGTTTGTTTGTTTCTTACATGGTAAGGGAGGATTTCCAGCCGGCCTCCCGCTCCCGACCCCTCTCAGTCGCCTTCGAGGACACGCAGGGAATACGTGGGCAGTAGTCTTTCTCCCGTAACCCCTTACATATATACATATTTTATAGAAGCTTTCGCTTCAGTTTTTAATTATCCTGTAGAAAAGCTGATTTAGATATTACGTCCTTAAGCTGAGGTCCCCTAAGACGTGTGTCTCGGTAAAGCCTTTTTTTTTTATTTTGTTAGCTGAGACGGCACCGGCAACTGAGACCCTAATCAAGGTCGTCCTATTAACGCGATATATATATATATATTTTTTTTTCTATGTTAGCTGAGACGGCACGGGCAGCTAAGGCCCTAATCAAGGCCATCCCATTAA
>JAYMFT010393738.1:0-19477 GCA_038088735.1 Panulirus argus
ACACACACACATACACACACACACACACACACACACACACACACACACACACACACACACACACACACACACACACGTCCTACTTATCTACATCTGTGCATAAGAAAGGCGACCGGGAATAGGCACTGAACTACAGGCGGGTCCCCCTTGACGAGCGTGGTCTCCAAGGTTACTGGATACGGTAACCACAAAGCAAGTGGTGACTTAATACCGTGGAGGAATTACCCAAGTCAAAGATGTCACCACGATTTCGACGAAATCACGTGTAAGAAACGTGTTGGATTTTTTTATGAGAGAGTGATGTCGTTGTGCACAAAAAGGCCGCTTGGATTGTACGTATCTGGACTGCAGTAAAATCATTTAACATCACCACACAGGAGGCTGATAGAGAAGGTGGGTCTTCAGGCAGGAAGGAACGGGAGAACCCTTCGACGGATTGAAGATTACATCGGTGGAAGGGTCCAGAGGACGCATATCATGGGGGAGCTCAAAATAGATTGAGGTCACCAGTGGTGTGCCGCAAGGCCCTGCCTTGGGACCGGTGGTGTTCTTGTTCAATGTGAGCGACTTGCCGGCATGACTGAACTCCTACTTGAGCATGTTTGCGGATGATGCCAAAGTCATGAGGGAAGTAAAAAGCGAGGGGGAGATTGCGTCAACATACAAGGGGACCTCGACAGTCTCCAAAGTTGGACTGCTTTTCGGTTGAAGTTTAGTTTGGGTAAATGTAAAGATGTAAGGGTGGGTCACAATAGAAGAATGCCTCGATTAATGAACACCTTCTTGCAGAAAATGAGCTGTTGGAATCTGTGTGAGAGAGACTTGGGGGCCGATATCGTTCCTAGCATGTCGCCAGAGTCCCACCTTAGGGGAATAGTTGATGAGACAAGCTGTCTTCCAGCAAATATTAAAATTGTATTCAGGTTCACGAATAAGAATATATTCAGGAAACTGTTCACACCCTACTAAGGCCAAAACTAAAGGAGCACAAAGAGCTAATAGAGAAGGTCCAGAGTAGGGCAGCAAAGATGGTACCAGAATTAAGAGAACTATGTTGTAGGGAAAGGCTAGAGGGCTTTAAATTTGCTCTCTGTGGGAAATAGAAGAGCGAGTGGTAATCTAATCAGAACCTTAAAATCTTCAACCAAATTCAGAACGTAGACAGTAATCAGGTCTTCGAGAGGTGTAAACATAGATCAGCCAGAAGACATAAGATGAAACTATGCAAGAAACCTGTTAAAAATGATGTAAAGAATTGCTACAGCGGTATAAGAGTGGTGCATGAATGGAATATACTGAACGAGGACATTATAACTGCGGACACTTAACAGAAGTTTATAAACTGTATGATATTAGAGATGGTTCATGAGATGGGACACCCCACGAGTGTAAAACTCGTATGAGTAGGTAATCACACACACACACACACACACACACAGGTTCAGATAGGCAGTTAAGTGGTTACATGGGCAAGACAGGTAGATATAGACGAACATGAATAAACTGGGACATAGTTATATAGAAGTACATGACTTCCTATGCAGATAGACTTATCTATGTTTGCATTATCGTGGAGAGATTGTATGCGATGCTGTGGGCAGGGAGAGATACGCGTTAGGAACACGTGGTGAAGAACGGTAGGAATTTACTTGTGTTTACTGTGACCTTTGTAAGGAAAGGTCAGACAATTCCTGAGTGTCACGATTGACTTAACTCGTTCCTTCATATGTTAGTGTTTATGTTTCCTGTGTTTATTGTCCGCTTTGCTTTTGTTTCGTCAAATTAGATCCGTTTCGTGTGGTGTGTTTTTTCCTGTTTTTCTTTTACACTCACGTCATATTAACTGTATTGTTTTTTCGATTGTAATTGGTCGACGTACGTCAAGCCTGACGGACGAGGGTTTTGACGTTTGAGAGACGCAGACGTTTACTGGTTAAGTAATTAGGTTATTATGCAGCCTTAGGATTCCGCATGTGAGGATTCCGCAGCTGCGAGGCTTCTGCTCTCCACGCAGGAGCAGAGGGTTAAGTAGGAGTCCTTTTTTGGAGCGAGAAGGGATCCTGGGCTATGCCGGACTCATTTCCGGTGATGCAGCCCCTCTCCGAAGGTGACAGTATCGCTCGCGGTGTTACTGCTTGAGGGAGGAGTACGGTAAACCCCATATTGTATACGTTGTAACTGACCATAACTGGTGAAGACATGTTGGTACGTCTGAGCCAAAAGTATGATGACCAGCGCAACATGCGCTAGTGTGTGTAGAGCTAATTATACAGTTGATGTAAACATGTTAGTATGTGGACACCTCATATCGTGTCACATGTTGTGTTTGTAGAACTAAACATTTATATACATAGCTTGGAAATAACTTATTGCTTTTAAAATTAATCGTGACTCATGTAAAAATGTGCTAGTGAAGTGCTAATGTATGTACAGATTACCATAACTAGTCTGAAGACGTGCTGGTATGTGTGTGTGTGTGTGTGTAAAACTAAACATTACAATGTATGAGGATGTATTAGAGTGTAAGTGGAACTAACCATTGCTAGTGTGAGCATGAGACACTCTGTATAAAACTAATCACAACGTATAAAATCATATGCTAGTGTGTGTGTGTGTATAAATCTAACCACAGCTGATGTAAACAACGCGCTAATGATTTGCAAAACTAAACGACAACTAAGGATAAACATTTTCCAGTGTTTATCAGAGCTAACCAAAGGCAGTGTAAGTAAGCCTGTGTTCAGTGTGTGAGGAACTAGGCATGATGACACGCAGCTGTGCCAACAAGGAGCCCCAGCATGTGATTTATCAGTGGGCCAGTTTCCTGCTCGTGAATTTTCTTGTTTGGCGTCCGCATCCAAGTTCAGGATGCGGCCCAAGGCATCTTTAAGACACCGGCATTGCCACTCGTCCCCAGCGATATCCTACGGTGTAGGACGTGCGCAGGATCGGTCTGGGCGACGGGCATAAGAAGATGGGGCGCAGGATGCAGGATAAAACTCGATTGAACCAGTTGGGTAGAGTCAGACGACGGGCGACCCTCACATTCCCCGGGAGGCGACGCGTCGGGGGGGTGTTGGGCGAGTCGGGCAAGCAAAGCAAGCAAGGCACTCGGCTCCCGGCCGAGGGGCGGCAAGGATATTTCTGAAGCCTTCCATTACGTGACGGCCACACGGACAGGCCCCATCAAGTATGCCGGCTCTAGTGTGGCATTATATTGTATTTTCAGCTTTTTTTCTTTTTCTTGCTGGACGAGAGACTGTGTGAAGTTAAGAGTAAATCGGTTACAAGCTCAGCAAGCAAGAACTTGCACGCTCTCCCCAAGCACGTTTTCTGTGTCTCATGGTGTGCGAGTATTATTTTACTGCCGTGCATTTGTACGTTAAGATGTGATTCTGCCGCAGGCGGAAACGGCCGCCGTGTGCGCCTTACATGTTTCAAGAATGTCTGTGTACATGCGTCAGTCCTAAATATGTAAACAAGTGTAATGCAAGCCCTGTGCTCGGACCCACTCACCTGTAGCTACGTGGGCGGAGCCTCTGCGTTGCTCTGATGCCATCACGTGGAGCGTCTCCCTCCTCCGCCTTCTTCTCTTGCTCTGGCTCCTTATCCATTCGCTCTCCACCTTCCTCTGCTCCTCCTCCGCCCCTGGCTTCCTCTCGTCCAGGGTCCTGCGACTGAGGAGGAGGAGGAGCATATCCGTCCTGCGAGTTGTCCTTAGCGACGCCGTGGTGTGGGGTGGGGTCATTCGCTGGGGTGTCCGCGGCGATCAGGCTCCCCGACCCTCCTTCAGGCACGCCTGGGAGGGGAGCCCGGTTAACGGCGCCTGCTGCCGGGGCGTCGTCGCTGCGGTTTTCCTGGGCTGCTGAAGCGTCGGCGTCGTCCTCCTGGCTACATTCTCGCCCCTTCGTGGCAGATGGGTCTCGCAGGGTGGTGCCCTCGGGCTGGAGCTCCCCCTCCTCGTCCTCCGTCTCGACGATGTCGGAGATGGGCCAGGTCTCGTGCTTGCTCTCGCCCGAGGCTCTTCCGTCATCCCCGAAGTCCTCCTCGTCGTCGTCCTCCTCCTCCTCGTCGGAGAAAGGGAAGGCCAGGGCCATGCGCGAGGAGCAGGGCTCCTCAGCCTTAGCCAGGGACGAGAGGTAGGACAGAGGGCCGGTCACCCTGTCCCTCTTCCACTTGTTGTCGTCCTTGTCCTTCTTCCACTTGGGATCCTCCACTTCCGTCCCGCACTTTAGACCGTCACTCTCTTTTTTCCACTGAAATTCCCTCCTCTCCTTCCTCCACTTATTGTCTTTATTCGTCTCCCACTTGTATTCATCCTTCTTCCACTTATCATCGTATCTTTCCCTTTTCCACTTGTATTCCTCGCCGAACCTCCTCCACTTGATATCGTGGCCACTTTTCTTCCACTTGCCCCCTCCACTATCTTTTTTCCACTCACTTTCATCCGCGTCCTTAGTCCACTCATATTCACTGTTCTCCCACTCGCTCTTTTGATTCTCTTTCTTCCACTTGTCACTCTCCCGCGCATCCTTCCTCCTCGCCTCCTCGTCATTGCTGGCGCCCCTCTTGCCTCGCTGGGTGGTGAGGCCGGGGTGCGGGGGGTCCTCCGTGGTCGCTCCTGGTGGCAGGAGTTTCTTAAAGTGGTGGTAGAGGCAGGGCCGCGGCGACGAGGATGCCAGGCCCACGCGCAGGGGGTCTGACGCGCGGGTCTGGCCGTAGACGTGCGGGTGGGGGTAGGGGTGGTGGGGGCCGAGGGAGGGGGTGGCGTGGGCGCAGCACGGGCGGTGCTGCTCCGAGAAGTCCTGGGTCGGGCTGAAGGGGCTGGCGGTGGTGACGAACTCCCCAGGGGCGGCGCCGTGCGACGGCCGGAGGAAGGCTCGGATGGGACCCATAGTATAGCAGGGTGTGTGTGTGTGTTTGGGGGGGGGGATACAGGGCACACAGCTCACATGACTCTGGACGTGAGAGACACTCACTCACTCACGCGGCACTCCGGCAGGGGGGGGGGCGGTCAGCAGCAAGGGCGGAGAGGGGTGAGGCCGAACAGTGGTTTCTAGCTCATTAAGATTATCTCACTGGCTCAATCTTTGGTGCGCGTGGCGGCGGTGGGGGTCAGGTGTGCGTGCGTGCGTGCGTGCGTGTGTGTGTGTGTGTCCAGCTCCTTCCTGGCAGGGGAGCGCGGAAGGAGCCCTTCAGGGACGCCGCATTCTGGCGCTGGGCGGCCCAGGACCCACGGCGGACCTGTGTGAGAGACCACGGTTAACAGGGGTTTACTCCATACGTGTGTATGTATATGTAAGCAACGGGTGAGGTGAGGAGTGCGAAACATGGGTAGAAATGTGACACAAAATCCTCTCGCGTCGCCTCCTGCCCGACGCCCACCCTTCCTGACGCCCACGCCCGGCGCGGGGGAGGCCTGGGCGTGGGCGGCGGGCGGCGGGTGCGTCAGTCTAGGCCGCCGCCCGCGGGCAGGTGGCGCCAAGTGTCGGGGGAAGGGGAGGGAGGGGGGGTGGGAGGGCGGCAGATGGAAGCGACTCCCTCGCCGCGCTATAGGCCGGACACAGGGGGCGCCATGTCCGGCGCCGGCCGCCGGCGGCGACGACGGGGTCCTCCTCCTCCTCCTCCTCTTCCTCCTCCTCGCCGCTCCTCCGGGGGGCGGGAGCAGGTCCTGACGCCCTCCTGTGGGAGGGAAGGGGCGTACAGAGGGGCCCGTGCTGGTCGTGCACTATACTCACTAGCGGGTAGGCGTGCGGGCGGCGGTGGTACGTGCCATGCTGCAGGTCCCGGCGGGCCCTTACACAGTGCCAGCGGCTACTGAGCAGGTGTTAGGCCCGCGCCCCGCCACCGAGGGGCACCGCGCCACCTGAGCCCCGCTCATTGGCGGGCACGGGCGCCCCGGGGCGTGGCCGGGCCTCCGTATTGGCTACCATACGCCCGCCATTTGCCCGTGGGGACCCCCGGCAGGTGAGCCGGCGCACCGACCTGCCCCTCGGGGGGTGGGGTGGGGGGTTTGGGTTACCACACGCCGTAACGCAGGTCCTCCCTCCGTCAGCCGCCGAGGGGACGTCGCCACGCTCCAGAAGGCGCCGTCGAAGGAACGGGTCCCCTTCAGGTCACGGATGCCGCGAGGGCGCTCACCTGCTGGAGGGCAGGCAGGAGTATATATACACCCTCCCATGGGGGGGTCTCTCTCTCTCTCTCTTCCCTCCCCCCTCCGAACCTCTGCTTCTCCCGGCCATCTTGTGCGAACCTGGGTAGGGGGGGGGGTAGTAGACACCCTACCAATATTTACCCCTTGCTCACTGCCCCCCACCCTCCTCCCCCCCTCCCGTCTCACCCCCTCCCGGGGGGAGGGGAGGGGAGGGGAAGGGGGGCGCGAGATCTGATGGCGAGGCACAGTAAGGGGAGGGGGGTTGGAGTGGAGGGAGGGGGGAGGGGGTAGGCAGCAGCGCCCATGTTTTGCCCGATCGCCCCCGGGATCCGGCCCACCGACCCCGCTCCCGTTCGCGACCAGGCGGGACTAACGAGGTCCTCCCGCAGCCGCGTCTTTCCTCCCCTCGGTCGTAGAGATCGGCCCGATCCGTGGCGGCGGGAGGGGGGTATCGAGCTGTGGGCTACATGAGTGGCGGCGAGTGAGTGAGTCCCGCCCGCGGGTTGCCCGGTAACAAGGGCCATCTAGAGTCTTCCGCCGGTACTAGGGCCCTGGTGCCAGAGCCCCGTAAGGCACTACTTGACGGGGGAGAGGAGCTAACCTGGACCATTAGTCAACGAGTCTGGACGTTAATTCGTTTGCACGTCGTTGAATATGACTATTGACGTTAATCCTCTTGACTTCTGATCCCTGCGGACCGACGCGCAGGCGTTGAATACCGCGTCGTCGTTGAACATCGACTTGTAATCATTAGACATGTATTGTCATCGTGAAACGCCATATTGCAACGAAAACGCAGTTGTTAAACACTGTATCGTTAAACGCTGACGGCCAGGCGTTCTCTATAGTAACTGTGGTCGTTAAGCATTTGATTTTGACCCATATTCATGTCAAACCCGTACTCGTTAAGCATCGACCTACAGTTAGAGTTCATTGTTGTCGTTGATCAATAATTTGTAATCGTTAAACACCCTTGGATTCTAGACACGGGCGTACATCGTTAAACGCAAGATACTGAGGACCGTCGACTTAGACTCGTTAAACACCGAGTGCATTCGTCTCATACCATCCTCGGGTAATCGTTGAACACCACAACTACAGTCGTTGGATACGAGCTGCTTATCGTTCAACATCGACGTGCGTGCGTTGAACGAAAATATCTAATCTCAAAGATTGCATTTAAAGAGATTGTTCTTTCGGTTGTTTGTATTTCAAGACAAATTAATTGTAAATAAAAGAAAATGGAAGGACAGTCTCTTACGTACCTACAAGAACCCCTCGAGCACGGCGGTACCACCCTTGCTTGTGGTGACCTGCCCTCTGACCTGACCACTTGATGGTCGAGCCTTGAAACCAGACCATCATGCCCAAGGGCCGTACCGCTGTGTTCCGTAACCGTGCCGTCGTGCTCAAGGGTCGTACCGTCGTACCCAAGGTAGTACCGTCGTGTTTCAGAGTCTCACTCGTGTTCAAAGTCGTACCGTCGTGGTAAGTGTCGTACCGTCGTGCTCAAGGGTCGTACCGTCGTTTTCAAGGAACCTTCCCTGCGTGCTTAATTATCGTACCGTGGTGCTCGAGGATCGTACCGTGGCAGGAGACTGGCGGGTACCTCGGCTCATCAGCCGTGAGACAGATAGATCTTCCTTCTGAATCCACAGGGGAAATGAAACGCGGTAAGTTCCCGAGTGCACTTTCGTGTGATGATCACATCATATACGGCATCCTCCAACAGCAGGATTCGAACCGGAACCATCTGGCAAACGCGTAGAACTTATAAGTCACTTAGGTCGTTAGGAAGGGATATACAGTCTTTAAATTCTCCCTTATATGCAACAGTGGCTTACAGCCTTTTGACTGCAAAACTCCTGTGTTGACTAGACTGGCAGTCGTTTAACGCTGACCATCTCTAAAAAAACAAACGATGAACGTTAATCACCAAATTGCTGATGCGTAATGCTGACTTAAGTAGTTGAACATCCAGTTACACTCGTTGAACACCGAGCTGCCTCCTCTGAACATTAAGTCGTTCAATTCAGATATTCGTTAGCTCCCTAACGAGTAACATTTCGTTAAGCATGTCTGAAATATTTCGTTCGGTAATTCACTACATACCAACCTGCATTCGTTAAACACGGACTTATAGTTAATCGTTTGCAATTACAGTGCAGAAATTATTGGAAGTTAAACGTCATTCGTTTAAAACTAAACGACCATCTTCAGACGAACGTTGATTGTCTCGTTGAGCGCAATAATCAGACTAGAAACCTGAGCCTGTTGTTGTTGAACGAGAATCTGTTATAGCCAACCTACCCTCTCGGAGTCGTTGAGTAATCTAACGTAGTTGAACGCTAACTGCAGTCCTTAAACAACACGTGTTAAATGATTTTGTTCATTGAACATTGACGTTTAATTAATCGTCGTCCTTGTGTTACAACGAATGCCAACTGGTTAAGTTCAAAGCTGCTGTCGTTAAAACAGCAAATTACTCCCCAACGAGGTCTCACTGAACACACTGATCAGTAATCACTAATCACCACTTGTTCAACTTTACTGATCCTTAAACACAAACCAAAAGACGTTGAACAGCAGACTGTAAATACTAAGCGTTTATCAACGTTCGTTAAACACAGAGACGATAGAAACCTGACCTGCAGTTATTAAATAACGCGGAGCGTAGACGTTAAACATGATACGTAATCGTTAAATAGTGACATGAAGACATAAGATTACGTTCTGGAATCGTTAACCATAGTTTTAACGTATCTAGATCCCAATATTTTTTTTAACGTTCAACACCCGACTCGTTAGGGGAATGGTTCATTCCACGTGGATCTAACGTTGAACACACTCGTACAGGCTTAAGACTTGGTCTGTTCAACGAAGTCTGTAGTCTTTTCACTTCAGTTTGATTTTTTTCGGTGTATCCTCCGCTGAATAAGCCCCGGATGTTGTTCTGGCTCGCTTTCATTAAGCCATGACGTTGGTGCATTCGTTCGGTAGACCAGAATGTTGTTACATTCCTTCAGTGAGCTGGGATGTTGTCTTTGTTGTTGTATTTGTTCAGTAACGCGGGATGTTGTTGTTATTGCACTTTTTTGTTTTCCTTAAGCCAAGATGTTGCATTTGCTCAGTGTGCCGGGATGTTGAAGGCCTTTTTGTTGATTGAGAAAGGATGTTGTACAATGTTGGTTAAGCTAGGACGCTGAAACATTCGCTGAATAAGCCAGAATTTGGGTCTTTAATGAATAATGTTATAGCGGTTATTGTGAAAGTAAGAATGTTGTAACGTTCGTTGAATATAATAGGTTTTATTTGGAGTGCTGTTGGTGAATTATCCAAGATACAGCTGTAGTGCTGACTGAATAAGCCAGGATACAGCTGTAATGCTGTGATGTGAATAAGTCAGGATTTTGTAACATTCGTTGAGCAAACTACAGTGTTGTCGTTGCGCTCGTTGATTAAGCCAAGGACGATGACGACTTAGCATTCGTTAAGCCAGGAATGTCGCAGCGCCCGATGAGTAAGCCAGGATGGAAGCGTTCCGTTGAACGGTCAGGATGTGTTTGTGTAGCGTACGTTGAACAAGCCCGGGAGGGTCATGTGACGGTAGACGAACAAGACAGACGCGAGGCTGAGTGAACAAGCAGGCCTTTTTGTGAGGCTCTGAGAAAAGGCAAGAGTTACGAAGGACATTTCACTGTCATCGTCATCATTATGGCTTAAAAAAAAAAGCGTAATAGCTGTGATCAAGTCACCCTTCACTCCTCTTTCCTTCAAGGTGGGCAAATACATGTCCCTCTATCCTTTCTTTGCAACTCATCTCCATGAATTCTGGAACCAATTCTTTTGCCCTCCTCTGGACCTTCTGTATTTGCTGTTTGTGCTTCTATAAGTAGATTAAACTAAACACAGTAAGGATATTCTAGCTTTGGCCTCATGGAGGATGTGAACAGCTATGCTGAATATTTCCTTATCCTTGAACCTTGATGTGGTTCTAATGTTTCCTAGCAGACACTTGATGTCCTTGACTGACCTCCTGGCGACTGGTCGGGGATGACGTCGACTCCAAAGACCTTCAGACACACATAGATTCCTGCTGCTTATTTCCTGCTAGATTACTGTTCGTATGGAGTCCTCTCTTGGCAGCCACCCATCTTTGTGTCTATACATTATCTCATGACGAACTTCATGCATCAGGATAAATTTTGAGCTCATCTTGACCCCCATTTAAAAGTCGATGCAGTCCTACTCATTTTCGCACTTTCCCCATGACCTCTGCATCATCTGCAAACATATTCATGAAGGAGTCCATCCATACCTTCAGGCAAATCATTCACGTACGAGATCTAGAAGAGTAACGGTCTCAGAACAGAACCCTGCAGCACTCTACTGAGTAGTCACCTCGACTTATTTTGAGAAGGCTTCACTGAAAGTCGTTCTTTATTCCCTTCCACTTAAATTGATCTTCCATCAATCGTTGGAGTCTACTCCTTATTTTTCCCTGGTGATATGCCTTCTTATCAGTCTCCCTTGCGGTACAGATGCTGTTTTTTACTCCCTCACTCATCACGTAATCAAACTTAAGCATAACATGATCACTTTTTCATAAAGTTGTCTCTTACACGATTTTCTGAACATGCATGTTAGTTGGTGTGAAGACAAGACCTAGTGATGTTGGTGTATTGGCCCCTCTCGTCACTGGGTGTTCACTGATATGCTGGTGTGTGTGTGTGTGTGTGTGTGTGTCTGCGGCGCTCCGGGAGGTGTTCAACGGATGTTTATGAATTTTCTGTCTGAGTATCCGAGCCACTAGTGTGGGCAGCTGCGGGCCGGAGGGTAAACTTTTGAAAACCCCACCGCTCATGGCTACAGATACAGCTGTAGTTGGACTCCCTCACTAGTGGCTACAGATACAGCTGTAGTTGGTGGAGGAGAGGGGAGGGAGGGGGGTGGGAACATGGACTGTAGGATGAATTTCAACGTTTTACAACTCCTGGTTACAGAGTCGTTGTTGTATGAAATGGGGCGGATGTACACTGTATCGTAAATTTTTGAGTCCCGAAAACCAGCCAGAGACTACAGATGCTGTTGTGGGTACAGCGAACCAGGACTCACTGTACCGGTGAGAGAAGTACTTACTCTGGGTTCTGTTTTATATTGGATTTCATTTATTCGTTCTGGTGTGACTTGTACGTATTAAGGATTACTTATTGCGTGTGAATACGGAAAACGCGTGTAACGTATTCACATTGCGGATTGGTACACGGAAGGCGCTGACAGATAGGAGTCAGATTCCTACAAAGGCAGGATGATACAAGAGGGATTCCTACAAAAGTTAGGATGATAGGAGGGGTTCCCACTGGGATGAGGATAATAGGAGGAGCTGCTACTGGGGTTAGGATGATATGAGAGGGGTTCCTACAAGAATCAGGATAATAGGAGAGGTTCCTACAAAGTTTGCCAGACACCATTCACAAGTGAATCAGAAATATACATCTTTTGAGGCTAAATCTCGTCAGTGCCAAGACAAGGGAAGTGAAGGTGGGGGGTGGGGGGTGTACTATAGGCCTATTGCTGGAGTTCAGGACCCCAGGAGGTTAAGTATGTGTGTGGCGGCGCTGGGAGTCAGCGGTAATGTAAACAAGCCGGGCAACACGTCTGGACCCGTGTGGACGTGTTCTGCCCACCCGAGATGACCACGTGACCTGTAGAATACCCGATTATCCACGTTGATCTCGTGTCCTAAAGATTAATGACCGCCGTCACAAGGGGATTGCGCATTTTTTTTTTTCCCCTAAAGAATATCCAGGAGGGAATTGGGCTCATCCGCGTTTCGTTTTCTGTGGTGGTTGGGCGATGGGAACTGCGCAGTAGATCGGCCGAAAATGGCGTCGGGTCCCGGGGGCCCCACCGGCCCAGACCACATCCCCAGCCCACGGCCGCTGCCAAGACATCTCCCCCTCCCCCACCCTCCCCCTCTCTCCTCCCTTCTCCCCTCCCTCTCCCGATCCACCACCCGTCCCTCCCTCCCTCCCTCTCCTCTCCAAGAGAGTGCCATGAGCTGCGCTCTCTCCCCTCCTCTCTCAGGAGATTGCCATGTGCTGCGGGGGGGGGGGGGGAGTAGGGGGGAGACGAACCAGTGCCGGCTGGCTGGCTGGCTGGCTGGAGTTGATCTACCAGGATGTGCAAGACCGGCTGTGGGGAGAGAGAGAGAGGGGGGGGGGGATGATGGTCTCCCCTATAGCACTGGTGACCAAGAGGTCTTTCGTCCACCTCTTGGTACCTTGGTGCGTACGTCGGCTTTGAGAGTCCGACTTGGGGTGCGCCTCGTCATCACGGGAGTGAGAACACGTACGTAGGTCGCCTCTACGGAGGGGCCGTTGGAAACATCCGCTGCGGGAGGCAGGAGGCTTCCTCCCTCAGTGTGGCATTATATGCGGCCCAGACAGTAGTAGGTGGATGAGATGCGCTGTGGCTCCAACCACATTGGTTCTTACAGCGAGGTGTGGTAAGGGTGGTCTTCCCTCAGACACATAAGGACGGGAACGTTTGTTACGTGCATTAGACACACACACAGACACACGCACACACGCGCGCACGCACACACACACACACACACACACACACACACACACACACACGTTAAGCATGCATTAAATACATATCAATATTACATCTGTTTAACGTGCGTTTAACATGCACGCGTTAAGCGTAAGTCAACCAAAAACGTACAGAAAGACAGACGGACAGACAGACACACTGGGACTCCAGCAAGAGGAGCGCCGCCACAGACAGCACGAGCGAGGGACCTCTGACTCCTGGTGGAGCGGGGTGGTATGTGTGTGTGTGTCTGTGTCTGTGTCACCCTACCCGTACGTCCGCAGGCCGTTACATGGTATCCTGGCTGCCGCTGGTGCCGCCGGCGGCGGCGGCGACGGGCACCCGCCCCGCCGCACCCCTGGCCTCGCCTTCTGGGAAGCGAGTCACCAGCGGAGGAAGACGCTGTTGTGTCTCGGTAACCATCCGGGACCTCAGTGGGCCGCCCCCTCCGTAACGTGATCGCCACGAGGCATTTAGAGGTCAACCACCACCAACGGGCCGGTTAGCTGACGTCGCTCGTTAGCTGGCGGTCTGTCGCCTGGCCCTGTCTGGGTGTAGCTGTGGGTGTGAGTGAGAGAGAGAGAGAGAGAGAGAGAGAGAGAGAGAGAGAGAGAGAGAGAGAGAGAGAGAGAGAGACTGTGTCTGCCAGCAGTTCGAGGTGGTTACCAGCGGTATCTCGTTACCTCTTTTTTCCCCCAGGGGGTCGGGTGGCAGGCCTGCTCCAGCGGCTACTGTGATCAGATGATGAATACATTCTGCCTTCACTCATTCTTCCAGCCAGCCGTGACCTTAATGCATCGTCGTCGTCCTAGTGGCAGCAGCAGCAGCAGCAAGCACCGGCAAGCAGCAGATCTACAGCATGACAACCAAATCGCATTTGTTGGCGATACCACGCAGAGCAGACGTTGAATCTGAAGGTGATTTATGAGAATATACGAAAATGCATGAACTCGCCTGAGATCGCGTCAAGCATGGCTCGGGAATGCATGCATGCATGCATGTAGTGGAGCGGACATCCAAGGCAAGCGTTTGCTCCCAAGCTAATTGTACTGTTTGCTTGCATTTACCCCATGACTCAGTGGCTTATACCAAAATGGTCTTGGTTGTTGGTGCATATTATCGATGTGGAAATCCGATGGGACTGCGTAAGGCTAAGGGCATTATAGTTCCCTATTGGAAAGGGCATAAAAAACCTCATATTCGTAAGGGCATCATACCCTCGATTGGACAAGGCTTCATAACATCCTTTTAGGTAAGGACTTTATTATGGGAGTTTCCTTCTCCTAAGAACACACTACGTCTTATTCACACTGAGGATTTTTGACGGTGTGTGTGTGTGTGTGTGTGTGTGTTACCCCGCTGTAGGAGACTCGTCTGTCCTCCAGGGATCTTTAGGGAAGCCCCAGTTCGTCATGGCACTCGTCAGACACCCGTGATTGTGTCGTAAAGTATACTGGCGAATGTTATGTCCCCCCTCGGCTCTCTCTCTCTCTCTCTCTCTCTCTCTCTCTCTCTCTCTCTGTCTCATTTTCTTTGCTTTCATTTAATGTGTTGTCAGTGTTGGAATGAGGCAACGGCAGCAGCCTCCTCCTCTTCCTCCTCCTCCGCGTCTGTGACCGTGAGTGGGAGAAAAATGTAAACTGTTTAAGAACCAGTAAGTCAAGAAGCAAGCAAAGCAAAGTATGCATGCAAGCGAGCAAGCACAGCAAGCATTCAAACATACACTCGCACTCAGAGCCAGAACCCTTCGCGAGCAAGCACAGCAAGCAAAGCAAAGCCAAGCATGGAGGGAGGAGAGGAGAGGAGAGGAGAGCAGGACAGTAAATATTGTTGAGGTGGCCCTTCTACGCGGGCTCAAGTGACGACCCGAAGCAGCAGCAGCAGGAGAGGCGAACAGCGTCCTCCCAGATGGACACGGTTGGTGGGCAGTGTGTGACACGCGCGGCCGGCCGCTGGGAAGGTCTCCTGCAGGCGAAAGTGTGGACGCCATCGGCGACCCCGTGACCGCGTAGCCCGCAGTCGCCAGATACATAACGGAGAGCCACAGAACGGCGCGCGAAGCCCCCGTGGAACATTGGGGAGAGGGGGGGGGGGGATATACGCGAAGTGTCTCGCGACGTGGGCGCCGAAAGAGGAGACTGAGTTGTCGCGACGCCCTAGTGCTGTGAGGGTCAGAGGCAGAGAGGAAAACAACGAGGGACGTCGTTGAAGAATTCGGTCGAGCCAGATTTTGCCCTCTCGTCAGTGTGTTGTGCGAAATAAAGTACCGGTGATGATAGTTTGGGAGTGTGGGTGAATAAAAAAAAAGATACTGGAAAATATGTCACTCGGAGAAGACTACCGGCAATTATGCCAATGTAAGAAAGAAAATATACCGGCCATAATGTCGGTGTGTAGAGAGAAAGAGAATCCTGACAGTGTTAATGTGGGAGGAACACTCTCGAGAAGTGGACGACTTACAGCAGCCCGAGCGTGGGGCAGTGGCAAGCTGGGCTTCAACAGGACAAAGTACTGGAAGTTCTGGAAGGCCAGGTCTGGAAACTGAAGAAGAAACTGATAAACAAGACCTTCGAGTTAACCTCGCGCTTTGACGAAGCTCGTGTCCATGACTGAGAGAGGATGGGAAGTCATTACTGGTATGGTAGGTACCATGAGAAGGGCGCGGTGTGCTGGGTCGTCATGGGTATGGCAGGAATACCATGAGGCAGGGACGAAGGGGCTTTGATACATATCATGGTGTTAGGGAATAGGTTATGACTTGAAAAGGCTTGCAACTGTTTTGGGAGAAGTATTTATTCAATTTTACATGCACATGACCTGCATATATATCATTATTATTCATTTATACATATTCGCCATTTCCCGCGTTAGCGAGGTAGCGTTAATAACAGAGGACTGAGCCTTAGAGGAAAAATCCTCAGATGTTTCTGGCGGCTGGCATTTTCTAGATGCCAGTTGTTGAATATAAAAACATTAGTTGTGTTGCTAAGGGTTTCGCTGTATGTCAGTTTTCAACTGTTCCGGATATGAGGTATAAGGTGAATAAAAAAATGCACTTAATGGGGTAATTATCTTGATCTGATAATCATAAAAAAAAAGATCATCCGGAATTATCGACATGGCCGCTATATTCATTGTGGTCGCCATGTGCAAAGATGGCCCCCGACATGGAAATTCAACCTCCCGTCTGTTGAGATATTGTTCATACTTTAACTCGCACCCGTTAGCTAGGCAGTGGTCCATGTATTTATGAGCAGGTAATTTCCATCACGTTCTTTAGTTGATGGTCGGTATCAGTGCGACTGAATTGTTCCGGAAGCTAGTAACCGGTTTTAGGTAAAAACTTGCCATTATCTTCCACACCGCCAGTGGTTCTCCGTAAAGTCCGAATTGGAATTAGGGTGACGCAATGCCCTGAACACGACCTCACGACGCTCGTGAACAACTGTGCGATCGTGTGGTGTGATGTGGCGTGTCCTTTGACCTCTTCAGAGGGGGCCAGGTCATTGTACTCGAGGATCGTAGCGTTGTTATCAAAGGACAGCATCTGTACTGTTCTGCGCATGACTGCAGGTCATGTCTGGGTCACTACAGGCACCGCTGGTCGTGTTGAGGTCACCCCGAGGCACCGCTGTGCGTGGCCAGCCAGGTCACACCAGGTACTGCCGTGAGTCGAATTACCTTGTCGTTGTAAAAGTGACTCGTGTGTGGTGGCTTGTTTCCCCGTCATGCACGTGTTGGACCGAGCTTCATTTTACAAAGCCCAGACTGACCGATCGACCAGTTGGCTTGTTCTACCAATTCGTGTCTGGCTGCCTGCTACCGGTCCTCAGCGTTACTTTCTCGGGTCTTGATCCTGACGCAGGCACACCGTCAGGAGCAGCAACGGCGGAGGAGGAGGAGAAGGAGGAGGAGGAGGGTCGTCCAGGAACCAGAGGGCGGGAACTCCTGAACATGTCGTGCAGAGGAGGAAGAAGACCACCAGGGCTGAACACAGACCTTCACCGAGATCGTAAAGATTTTGAGGCTTGGAAGTCCGATGAGAGATTCGCAGGTCTTGCCGCAACTGTCCAGGAGTGTGTGACGGTGGGTGATGACATCGCCGGGGTGATCTGGCGTCTGGGGTAAACGCTAGACTTCTCTGGTCTTAAGTCCCCTTGGTCTCTGAGAACGGGGTCTTCCGCGTCAGGAGCCCTGTATATACGCTTCCACGTATCATGGCCTGGCGTGTCTGGCCCCCTTAAGCCGCTCGGATCAACAGATTAATTCAAGCGTTTACTTGTAAATTGATAGCACCAGTGTTAAGGTGGAGTTCTTGCTGTCTGAAGCATTCAGATTGATCTCCAAGGTGTTCCTTCCAGTGTTGTGTTGTGTTCCTGCCAGTGTTGTATTCCGGTGACCTCCCTGCTGGGCCGGTGTTGCGGTCCCATCTTCAACCACCAACATAATGACGCACCAGACACTGGGATGATCGCAAGCCCCCTGTATTGACAGCTGTTCACACGAAAGCTACTGTAAGTGGGGTACCCAATACCCTCTTTTTATGTCTGGTGTAGATGGTCGCTTATCAGTCTGGCATCAGCAGAGAACGGTCGTCGGGCGGAGCGTATGGCTTGGAAGATCAGTCGGCATTGTTCGCCACGAACTTGGTGTGATTACATCTGTTTCTCATACGTTTGAGAAAGGATAGAGTAGCGGAGATTTCCAGCGGTCAGTAACATCCCCATATGGCGGCAGCTGCCTGATGTGCGCAATATTTGTGCCAGTAACGTCAGGTTCGCGTAATCAATTTCATGTATTTCGAATGACAAAACGTCTCAGTCTTTTGGCTCGGTGATCATTGATGGGTATTAAACCAGCATTCTCACATATGTATACGAGTATATGTATCCATGAATTATTCCACCGGGAGGTTTGCGCTGTGACCACCTCCAGTTCTTTGTCCGTCAATATCCTCTCATAGAATAAGTCCATCCAGTATCTCACTCATCAAACGCCATCCTTGGGATTCTGGAAGGTTTCAGCTGTCTTTCTTACGCAGCTTTTGCCCTGACTTTCCTTTGCAACCAAGACTGCTTCGTCGGCCCGGATGCCTCCAGCTGTGCTGACCGTATAGCGGAGGTCATATTGGCAGTGTGGAATAGAGTCCTTCAACCAATTTTCTACTAAATCTTTATCCCCATCAATCGTGGTTTGATCACTCTTTCTCTAGTGCTTGTCACATCAGAGTAAGAGTGCTTCATACCGCGAAACTCTCTCTTTCTCCTGATTTTCATTCCGGCTCCATTACCTCTCGAAGTCATTGCAGACCTGGTAAGCGTTGTCAAACACCTTCACAAAAACAAGAAAAGTAAATATGTCGACTTGACTTCGTAATCACCTTATAAATCTTTCAGATCCTTATCCAGAAGTATCTCCAACATCCCCCGTCATGCATCTTCTCTGACGTAATAAAGTTTTAGCGTACTCTTCAATACAGCAGCTTTTTTTTTTCTTCCAGTCAACTTTGCCCTGTTTGCCATCTGTTTTTTGATGCATAGTTCATTTGTCAGTAGATCCACCGCAGTAGTCATTATTGTACCTTTTCAGTCGACATGCTTTCAGCGGTTGGCATACCATTTCCCCGTAACATTGCAATGATGGTTTATGTTAATTTTATGCAGAGTGAGAAGGCTTCAGGCACGCGTCAGATGATCCGGGCTCTGTGTCTGTGATGATACAGAAGCTGGCTGGCCTGGTTCTGCAGCCTCTTTATCATTAGATGGCCAAGCCAACTGACTGGAATCAACCGTGTGTTTCCAGGTGAAGAATCTGCCTGCCTGTCTGTCTGTCATCTTGCCTTTTCCCAGTGATGATGGGCGTATAGTGCAAAAGCTCACAACTCCTTGCCATTCAGAGATGCGTCTCTGAATGGTCGGGCCATGTTAGAAGCTAAGCCCAATGTTCGTATATTCCCGTCTGGTAGAACATGAAACATGGCAAAGGACAGAATAAGAACATTTGCGTCAGTCCGGAATTTACTTTCTTGTGATATCTAACTACGCAGCCACTTTTGATTGCGGTTTATAACCTCCAAATGTTTGCCATTATCGCTGTAAAACCAACAGCGTTTAAGTTGTTGGTCATGTTACGTGCACTTGTTGGCATTCTGTTCAGCCCCGGGTAGGCAGTTTCCGAAAGCGGTTAACGTCACAATATCCCTGTGGAATCTAATGATGGAAAGATAGAGGAATGTTAACCATAAGAATTAATTATGCATGAAGGGTAAATAATGTTATGTTGTTCGCTGATTCCAAGAGTTGGCTTGTAGAGTAGGTGGTGGAAAAGTCAGCATTTCACTCGTAAATGCAGGAAAAATGCGGTGAAGTAAGGCTGTGTCGCTATTTGAGGGACCTTTGTGTGTAATCACCTTTGACTAGACTTGTATGAGTGCGGCCTGTTGAAGCACTTGACTTCACGGACCCAAGCTAAGCTTCCGCTGACTAAAACCCAAGCTAATCTTAAGCAGATCTGAGCAAGCTTAATCAAGTTTAAATATGAATTAGACAGTGCTTCTGAGCAAGCTTATCTAAGCTTAAAAATGTTTAAGACTGTTTTTCAAACGGCGTGTCGCCACACACGTGAGGAGACCCTCAAGTACTGTAGATTGAAGCTGTTGAAAAGTAAATATTTTGTTGTACCGCAGAATGGAAAGGGGCTAAGAAAATTAATGATATATATATA
>JAYMFT010393749.1:0-19476 GCA_038088735.1 Panulirus argus
TAGAGTGTATATATATGTGTGTGTATATATATATATATATATATATATATATAAAGATGCGGCCCGAGCCGTCTCAGCGAACATGAAACAAAGCGACCACTAGAAAGCCCCTTACAAACCTCTACTACAACATAATACTGGGGTGGGATCGATCCTTGCTTTGCGAACGGGCTACCAGCATGGACCTTCTCCAGGCTTGTCACCGCCCCCGCTCTTTCAGGATGTTAGGAAATAGAGAGAGAGAGAGAGAGAGAGAGAGAGCCAAAGAATGGGAGCCCAAAATGAGTCTGCGTTGCTCACCCCTTAACCAGAGAGGTTCTGAAGTAGGGTGATAAATAACCTAAGACTTCATTTCAGGACAACCAATTCTCAATCTCAGGTGAAGGCTTCATGCTCCTTTTATGTGTGTGTGTGTGTGTGTGTGTGTGTGTGATTCTAGTCGTTTACCACAAAAAGTCTATTCAAAACAAACTTGACTCTCATTACCAACAGACCTCCTCATCACGCTGAAATTACCAGCAACAGTTCAAGTAACGATTTGCTTACCTATGCTCCAATACGCACGAAATGTACCAGGCGTAGGCAGTATCATACGGCTTTTTACTGAGGCCAATTTTGCAGAGCTGGTGTCCGTAATCCCTACCCTTGCAGGGTAACAAGTGACAGGGGTGGACATCCTCTATCACTGAGTAAGCTTGCTACCCTTTTGTTTATCAGTTATGGTAGAAAATACATCCAAAATTAACTATACACAATGTTCATTTAGTGGTGTTGTTAACTATTTTTTTTTTCAATCTAAACACTATTCATGTAATGATTTATAGGCCGGTTGTTTAGCTTTTATAAACCTAACGTCATAACCATATCAATCTACGTAGACATTACAGTAGATGCTGCGGTTCATTCCGAGGTCCAAATTCAGAGACGTTGTTGGTAAAACTGGCACGCGTCGTCCTCTTCGTCTGTGTACATTTATGTAATGCTTAATCCAGGTCTGGATTACATTACCCCCATGTCCTGCTTCGGTTAGGTGTTGCCGTGAGTGGTGCCGGCGATGGATGTGTAATGCTAGTCCTCCAGAGGTACCCTGGGGGAATATTCCCACTCCTCTCTTCCCGGAATTTACTACAAGCTGTGTACCTAGGTCCGAAATGGGTACCCACTAAGCTCCACTGCAAATGAGGACGTTCTCACGGAATCTCTCTAGGATTACGAAACACTCAGGTTCCAGCAGCGAGATAGGCGGTGATACCCAAGTGAGTGTTAAATGTAAAAAGAATAAAATAAAAGGCTTTCTAGTAGACACGATTCGGGTATCCTGGCAGACTCCATTCGCTTGCTAAAGCTGAGGTAAGCCTGAATAACAGATGTTAGGTTCGGACTGGTGGAAGGTAGGTAATGAAGGAAGGGAGGAATGGATTAAGGTGAGGATGCGTCAACTCTCTTCAGAGGATGCGCGGACAAATGCTGAAGTCGACACACATTCTGTCGACAAAGGAAACAACGATGATTTACGAGCAGCGACGTTATGGACCGCTCTCCTGAGTGCTTTATAAGGCACTTTCACTATTATTAGATTCTGATTATAGCGTATTTTTTCCCCCTGATACTAAAACTTTTCTTCAAAAATTTTGCTCAAGATTCTGTTCTTGATGACCAATGAACAACCTCGCTATTATCGAAAGACAAAAATAATCCGGTCCTACGAGTTTTATAGGATGAACGATGGAAATCTTCAAGAGAAGAGGCTGAAGAAAAAAAAAATAAACCTGGTATGAATAAATCCTTCCCAGTACCACGTTGAAAAAGATTTTATTTTTTCATTTTTGCATATCTGAATTCTCACTAATATTGGCTTCATATAGGAGAGGGAAAAAAGAGTACAGCAATGTTCGTGCAGTAATGGAGTGGCTTGCCATGGGGGAGAGACATGATAAAATACATTTATACATTCGCAGTAAAAGTGTCAAAAAAAATTTGTAATAACATTCGTCTCGTATTTCATTCGGCAGTTTTATGGGACGAACTATATAGCGAATTTATTACGCACAGTCTGGGAGAGTATGATGTGTACTTTGTTTCTGTACGTAAGAGAGAGAAACCCATTACAGCGAATGCTGCAAGACAACGTAACTTTGAAAGAGAGAGAGAGAGAGAGAGAGAGACTCTGGCCAAAGTCATCACGTTCGATGTCTTGTCTCTTGCGAAGAGGTGACCAAACGTGATAACTTATGAACCATGTTTATTACCTCTCGTCACCAACCAATCAACGTGTTAATCGCCTTATCGCTCTCTCGTCTGTAAACAACACCTAATGAAAAAGTTTTTCAGTTGAAAAAACTTACGAAAACATTCTTTCTTTCTTTTTTATTTCTTAACCTTTTGAAAGTGTCTTAAAAAAAATTTTATGATTTTTCATGAAATCATCATCAAATGGTATTAGGTGTTAGAATTTTTTCTGGTAATCCCGAGTAATGTCTTGAAGGATGCGTTTGTTGTGGTTGCGTCAACACGTTTTTGAAGAAAAATGTACTTAAATACAGTTCACAGCTTTTAGAAGGGTTTCGTACATATTGATACATTCATACATGAATGAATACAATCATACATACATACATACATACGTATGTGTACGTATGTATCCACTTCTGTAGCGAAATAAACATAACTGGTCAGGCGATGGCCATGCCCTTAAACAATGATGTACAGAAAAGAGACGATTTAGTTCCTTTGGAAAATGAGAGTACGACCCTCAAGCATGCCGATACGACCCTTAAGTACGACTACTTACATCTCGTGACGTCAGCACAAGACAACCTTAACAACACATGATCAAACTTTTGTTAAGTCGTTCGTAAAAAAAAAAAAATCTGTATCATAAGAAACAACCGCTTCCCTAAACTGACCAAAATGAAAGAAAAAAAAATAATATCACCATTTTTTTTCTCTTCTTTTTGACGCAGCCAGGTAAGATTTCTACGCCCTCCATCTTTCTCGAAGTTTCTAGGTCAAGAGATTTTCATCTCCTTTCATTAAAGTTTTCACTGTATCGGCTGAAGGCGATAGAGAGAGAGAGAGAGAGAGAGAGAGAGAGAGAGAGAGAGAAATATATCGACAGCAAAGCTAAAAGCTCTTTCAAATACTCCTCACTCTCTGAATGGCAAGAACTACACATGAGATTGAATCGTATCAAACCCCACTAAACCTGACTAACCTCTCCTTTATTTTTTTTTCACCATTGTCCCAAACGTCTACGTTTTGAAAAAAAAAGAAAATAAAAGAATTTATTCTAAGCTTCTCAGGGGAATGTGGATGAGCCTAGAATGAGCCAGAGTGTGGATGAAGTGAGGAGGGTAGGAGTGTGTGGATGAGGCGAGGGTGGGGAGGGACTCCCCTGGTCATCATCCGAACAGACAAATTGTAACTCGAGGCGCCAGAGCTCGCTCTCTCTCTCTCTCTCTCTCTCTCTCTCTCTCTCTCTCTCTCTCGACGCCTCAATCAAGACTTTGCCTAGACGACTTTCTTGCACTCATCTGAGCGTCGTGTCAGATCCATTTCATGAGTCTCGCCTCTCCTTTGTGTGGCAGGGTCTTTAGAAAAAAGGACGCTGTCTTGATGACATTGCTTAACCCAACTGTCAATCTTCCAGAGACAACTAAAACAGATCTCGCCTCACTGCAAGTGAATCCGATTGTATTCACTGACATCACCGCACAGTAGCAGAACACGTACACAGAGTAAACAACTCCCTCTTGAATTACCACCTAGAAAACAGTGATTTGTTTATGGGTTTTAACGAGTTCACGTAAATGAAGTGTGACCCCTGTCTCTATAATCAAATACTTTACATCTTACGGCTCAGGAGAGACAAAGTTTCATTTAGATTCATTATACTAAAGACGTATACAAGACCTGTTGCGCCGTTGTAAGGGAGAGTTATATATTAAGCTTAATACGGCAAATCTGAACGCGCCAGAAATTTGTACATTCCGAAAACTGGACTGAACATAATGGCCCATAACAAGGAATTAATGTTAATTGTATCGTTATTTAATCGTTTATGAGAGAAACAGGACGGACAATATTAATGTGTTTATATAAAGCGAAGGTGATCACTCCAAGGGTTTTGAGGGAAGGTACTTAGGATCATATCCAGTTGTGGAGTTAGGGAATCAGGATCACAACCAGGGCTCTGTGGAGTTTGCTAGTAGGGTCAATCATCTACTTAACTACATTACCTAAAGCTGAGCAGCGGAGGAGGAGGAGGAGGGAGGGAAAGGGTCACCCTAGAGGGAGCGAGGACATAGGGTGAGTTGAGAAGGGAGGAGGGAGATTTCTTATATAAGTTGGTCCCGTTCAGTTAGCTATCTTCCAATAGGAAATCCAGGCCCTAGCTTGAAATGAGGTGCCAATGTACAACTTGGAAACACGATTATAGGTAAAACATGTTAGTTTTGGATAACATCAGGCAAATCACACGAGTTATGAATAACACCAGACTCATCACGTTACTTATAACACCTAGCAAAACAGTTTACTCATGAATAACACCAAGCAAAACACATTACTTATGAATAGCAGCGGGCAAAACACATTGCATATACATACAGCTGAAATTCAGTCATGTTATACTAAAGCAACACTGCAGTAACATCCGTTCAACAACGCTTAATATCAGCGAAGGTTAAGCGCATAACTCGCTGTATAATTTATTCGCTAGATGAGAAGCCAAATATTCCTGTGTGCAGGAGGCAGAATGAATCATCGACTGCAACAGCCGTGTGCTCCAGACTCACGTATAACTTAATCAGTCACCCTTACCCAAGGAGGTAATAACCATAGTCGCTTCTGAGGCGATGGTACTAAATGTAAGTTCTGTGAACTATAACTTTCTTTTGGTAGATTTTTATACAGAAACATTCTCTTGGTCGCCACACTCTCTAAAAAATACAAGAATATCCTCCCAAACTCTTCTTCAGCTTCTAAGACTCGGCCCTCTACTAAATAATCAAGAATGATATTCACAAATGCATCTTCATCCACCTAGACATCGGGTCGTTGGAGTCATCTGTGGAAATAATTCTACAAGCGAATCTGTAGACGCCCCGGACGGTCGTGTCTCGTAGCCTGGAGGAGCCAACAGCAAGGAACAGGTGTCTCAAGTAATTTCACAATGGTGGGGCTTTTTGTGAAATCCCATAACAATCTGAATGTCGTAGATGACACAAAATATAGCGTTCAGCCAAACACAATGAGAAAATGAAAAAAGTATATATATATATATATATATATATATATATATATATATATATATATATATATATATATGTAAATGTAGACAGCCGGTAGGGACTTGCAAAAGGAATGTTTGATTTTAACACAACCGCAAAGAAAGAAATGAGAGCGGACGCTTGAACCCAGCCGGAATACTTTCCCTCCAACTCGATGGCCTGCAAGAACGGGTTGCTGGACGTCACGGCCACCTGGCATACATGAGGCCACGCCGCCACTTCCTGTGAGAAGGAATCGACGAATTCCAATATTCTCTATTTACGATCCCTCACTCGAAGTTGACGATGAAAGGCTTTTAGTAAACCCTATGAATCTACAAACTTTCCTCCCTCTATGGTTAGGCTGTTTCCTAGTAAACTCCGTGGTTTACGAGGCTACGCCACTCCCTCTCTAGGCATAAGACCAAACCAGGCTATATCCCAATAAACCCCCATGGTTTATGGGCCAACACCATTCCCCTTCTTGGCATAAACCCTTACCAGCCCTTTTTCGCAAACTTAGAGGACATTCAGAATGCTATACGGAGAAGGAGGAGGAGGAGGAGGGACGACAAATAATATGAATACTGATTTCCTGTTCCGTTACACAACGGCGAGAACATCAACGATGTTGGCTGGTAGATATGCTGGCCTTATCATAAGCTCCTAAGAGCTCTACCATACACAACACAAGTGAGCGTGAGTGTGTTTCTATATTTCATGGACTGTATTTCTTCCTGTCAAGTTTTGTGTAATAGGTAGAGAGTATTACATTCTTGCTACCCCGTCTCTTGACCTTGTGTGTGTGTGTGTGTGTTATATATATATATATATATATATATATATATATATATATATATATATATATATATGTGTGTGTGTGTGTGTGTGTGTGTGTGTGTGTACCAGTCCAACTCCAAGAGGGGAGGATGAATAGCTGGGTTGACTTTGAGCCGACTATCCTGTCCGGGAGTGTGTGTGTGTCTGTGCACAAAGGCCAGCCAGCTCGACTCCCACCTGCACTATAATCTACTCAAAATGAGAACCAAGACTCGACTGCTTGCCTTCACTCGTGGCTGGGAGTGAAGAGTCGACAAAAACGGCCAACCTTCACACAAATTGTTTAGTAGATCTGTTTGGATCGGATCACCAGTTCCCTTTGAATTCTCTCTCGCTGGGCTTCCCATCGTGAGGCACCAACGTTGCGCAAAATCGACAACAATTTTAAACTGGTCGAGGAACCTGGAGAAACAAACTACAGAAAAAAAAACATGAATCAATCGCTCGATTTATAATAAAGAAAAGTAAAACTGTGAACTGGACTGAAACCATGATTTTCTTAGCATATTTACGAAACGTTATTTCATACGTTTAACAGAACTGGATTAATGATCGAATTGAAAGAAGAAAATGAGGTCTCTCTTTTTCTCTCTACTGTTTCTGTTTGCAAGTTTTTCTATTTGCAACCTGTGTGTTCTGTTTTCCTTGCTACCTTTCACTAACTTAAAATATCCAATATTCCTCTTCTAGAACTGCCTACAAGTTCCCATCCTCACATTCATCATATATTCTCCTCTCACATCCCACAAACCCATAAGGAACCACATTTCTTTTTTCCGAAAGAGCTTGTAAGCACTTCACTTCGTTGGAGACTACATGCACCTTTCGTGTGGAGCATTTGCAAAGTTTGGGTCCTCAGGCAAGCTAAAAAAGATGTCGACTTTCAGGTCCGTGACAGAGACCAACTGTCCGGGCAACACCATGGTTAAAACATAAACCCCAAATTATTCTAGTGGACGTCTCACGCCTTAAATTGCAGAATTAACCTAACTGAAATGAAAGACACGTTGAAATCCTGAGGAAATATTATTCTGTGTGACAGAAAATACTTCTTCTGAGGGTGTAATTCCGTGAGATGTTCACCTTTACTCTTTCTAACCCTCAAAAGCTAATGAGTACACTCGGTGGATGTTAAGACAAAAAGAATATTTTCAATGGATGTGCTAGGCTGCATGGGCCAAAAGAAGGTGTGTTGGTGCGCAAGTACAAGAGAGTGTAAAAAGGTCAGGAGAGTCCAGGGGTCTGGAACGTGTATGGACTGACGGTATCCTGAGGGTCAACTAAAGGGCAGAGAATCAGCACACATCAGTCTGTGCTGTCAGGAGTGTCCTGAAGGCGACAGAAATGCAGAACAAAGTGACGACATCGGAAGGACAATCAGCAATGTGCACAGGAGTCTATATTATACACGAGGCAGTAGAGTGCACGAGTTATTAGTCTGTACGAGCCAGTAGGGTGCACTAGACAACAGTGTGCACAAGCCAGCAAAGTGCACGTGTCAGCAGTGATGGAATATGAACAGTATCAGATCCCTTGATATGAACAGAGTAATTTTCAAGATCTACGTTATATGTGGTGTAACTGAAGAACAAGAATAACACGACTTTTTCCAAAATATGTTGAAAATGAAGCTTTACGTGATATGTACTGAAACAAGTTCATAAATATGAAAGGAAAGGGAAGGAGACTTTTCCAAAATATCTTCAAAACTTGGAGTAAGGCTAGGCTATCAAAAGCTGCGTCAACATTACGATCATTTTCTGTCTTCTCAGTTTCTTCGCATTACTCGAGAAACTACGCAGGTCATCAGGGTGCTCTGGCTACTTCCCTCCAAGTCGGGAAATATCAAAATTTTAAGTGTGCTACACTTTCTACAAGATTAAAGACTAATCGCTGCTCCCTCTCTTAGAAAAAATGAAAAGTTGGAACGTAAACGAAGAACAATTTCAGCATCAATCACCATTTTAAACTCGATACTCGAAACTGCTATGCTGCATGTAAGACATTACGTCTTGTGCAGTTTCTTTATAACTGCTGCTCGCCAACAAGGCAAACTGCCCAAACAGGATTCTGCAGTTACAACTCTGCCCGTACATGGCGGGGAGGAGTATATATAGCGATATAAATTTGGTGACATGGCCACAGTCGCTGTCTTGATGTCATGTTACACTATTCTGGATGATGCTCTAGTCCTTGGGCTCTAGTATGCAGACTGCATGCATTCGTGCATACGTAAGCTCGTTTAGGAGCGGGAATTGATGTTGTGGCCTGAGCGATAACACACTTGAGACATATGGAGGAAGGGAGGGTGGGAAAGAGACGGATGGAGACAGAGAGGAAGGCTGGCCAACGGAGATGAATAATACATTAAAAATAACTCTCGTTAGCGAAAGCCGGAACAATTATTTCAGAGCTGGTTCCTCTCGAGCGTCAGGACTCAGTTACCTGCCAGGCAACGTCTCCATCCAGTCCACTAAACATCATAGGAATTACAGAATGATTACTATATAGTGGTAATCACACTAGTCGTGTGCCAACGACTGTATTCATCCCTCTCCCGCAGAGGGCAAGGAGGGAGGGGTGGGTGACGACTCACATCTGCCTCATGAGACTCATTCTTTATGCGTCTAAGTCGCCGTCCTTCCCCATAAATGATCCTCCAAAACTTTCCTCGCCTCACAACCAATGCGCATCAAGAGACGAATTCCTGCAGAACTTGAAACGAAAGAATCCAATTTTCTTTCCACTGTACAAATAACACTGCATCTACGCCAGGGGGTAATCAACGGTCCGGTAAATGAGTTGCTTAATCACTAGTTTATAAATCTTAATGAAACAGAGGAAGGAGAAGTTTGGCACGGTCGTTCACAATACTGACAGTATAGAACAAGTCTTGATCAGTAACCAAATTTATTGATACGTAATAACTTAGCCTTATCTCTCCTTGAAGACACAAGGGTTATTATGCTTCCGCTGATACGAATGGGTGTACAAAGGAGACAAATGAAAAGGTGCAGAAAATGTAAACAATGAAATACAAAAAAGCAAGAGAGAGAGAGAGAGAGAGAGAGAGAGAAGAAACCTTAATTTAATCTTGACGTTTTCTCTCTGTTGTTATCCCTCATCCATAGTCTCATCTGTGTATGAAACAATTCGGCAACCCTGTCGTCGGGGATCACCATTGCTAATTAGAGACTCGACCTTCTTACTAATAAAGAGAACTGTTTCATTTGGGGGCTTTATGATTACGAACAATGAGGCTTCCTCTATATTGTTGCAAGCAGATTATGTTCAGAGCGGTTGATGCTCTTGTATTCACAAGGGATAAAACAATTCTAATCCAAAGTGGTCCAGTTTTGAGATTAGTATGAATATCTCCACTGAAAACAACGGGTCAAATCTGGATACTTTTTTTTTTCCCCTCGCTGAGGTGCAAGGCTTAATTTCGCCTTCATGCGTGTCTATACTGACTTAACTGTTTTTCGAAATCCTAATTATAAATATAGATACCAACATCTTTTAAAATCTTGTGATCATAAATTCTTCGAGTATTGAACAGGACTGATAACACTTTGTGGCAATACACTTCGACCACACCAGGAAAGTCAAAATATTCAAGAGTTTTTAGGTTGAATATTATCTCAATATTCTTATTGTCTTCGGTATACAAGTGCTAATTGTGGTTTACCGTTGGTAGACTATGGTTTATCGTGAGTAAACCAGAGTGTACACAGTGCCTGGGTTCGAGTCCTGGGTTAGGCAGTCGTCCTACACACACACACACACACACACACACACACACACACTCTTTTTTATCCCTCCTGACAATAACAATTTCCTAACTACTAAAGTATAATCACTTTATAATGAGTCTGATCACTGAAGTGGCAGGTAATCTACGATGATATTGGCAATGTCGTTTATAATGAGGGGCGTTTATACCGGCAGAAATAAGGACACAAATATTTTGAGGCGGAATTTTTCTGAAAATATTTCGGGGCGACAATTTCCTGACTCCTGACAACGCTGATGACTGTGGCTGCATCACACTGTCATCCCATTTACACGTGTGGCTGAAACTTGTCTGCCTACGTAAAAATGAAATCTGTTAACGGCGTTGCCTTTATACTTCCTTCCTTCCTTCAAGGTGCTGACTTTGCCAAAGATCTGCAGATTATCATCTGTTCACCAGGAAATTCTCATCGAAAAATTTCGCGTACCTTTCCCTATTGGGGAAAAGCATATCACTTGTTATTCTGTGCTGTTTGAAAACTCATACCAAATAATTACATTACTTCGCTAAATTACTCAATAATTTCAAGTTAAGGAGCATATAGATTTAATTATAAAGCAATGAAGACTCCAAGATTAATAATTATTTTCTGTATACGTGTTTGTGTGCGCGTATGTAGTATTTACGTATGTGCACGTGTTTATGTTTCATGTGGTATGTATGTACTTATGTATGTATCTATATGTATGCTTGTGTGCATGTATGTATAAATGTTTGTGTATGTATGTTTGCATACGTGGGCATTTGTCGCATGTCACTGCCTAAAATATCTATCATAAAGGTTTGTGAATTTTCCAGTACCACCCAGTTGGCATCCTCCTCTTTGTTCCTCGAGACCATTCCAGTGCTTCTCGAGAAATATATTTGCATATCTTTCCTTACTCTATTTTTCTTTCTCAATTTCCTCTAATCTTCACTACCCCTTCTAAATGGATCATGCCACCTCTTCAAAGATATCGTTTCGTTCCTCTAGGACATCTAAACGTAGTCAGCATTTCTGGCTCTCACTTACTGTTCTTAAGTCTAAGGACTTTATAGGTCTCTTTTTCCATTCTCCGTTACTTACTGCCCCTGACCGGGGTATTATTCTTCATGCTTACTGTTGAATCTTCACCATCAACTGTATGTTGTGCTTCTCAGAGGCCAGTTGTCCTAGATCTTATATACCTCCTTAAAAATCTCCCCCCCCCCAAGGTGTTTGGTGGCATTACATAACTTCTTAAATGTCCCCTTCATGTGTTTGACGACAGCTAAGACATTATATGCCATTCTTGTGGACTTTCTACTATAATATCCTGACGATAGACTGAGTTCTATATTTTCCCTTACGTCTCTTTCAGAAAGCCGTCTTCCTTTTCTTACAACTTAACGTACTTTCACCGTGTGATATTTCTCGTCTAAAAGGCTTTAACCTCTTCCCATTCTCACTAATGTGAGTTTGTCTGCGCTCACTTCCAGTCTTCGTTCACCTCAACACTAGAAGCATCGCCTTGCACGTTTGCTCCATTCTCGAAAGTGTCGCGTTTCATTCATAAACTTGCCTTCATTTGCAAAACAGATTCATGGGTAATGCAATTCCCACTGGCGAGCTATTTGCATAGATCATTACTAAGCAACTCTGTCATATCTGAGAGGTTAAGCCACCTTGTCCACTTTATATATAATTCTTTTAACATAACGTTTTGCCTTCAGGGAATGTAATCAGATAATATCAGGTTCCACTGTAACAACACTGAGCTTGATACTTAGGTCTTAAGAGAAATTCATTAAGCTTTCCCCAGCTTGAGGAGGCACATGTGTTCTCTGGTCTCTCAAGACTTGATAACCTTTGATCCATTACAAGGAATCCCCAGCCTGAGACTCCAACGTCTTTATCAGTCTCTTGTGGGGCGTGTGTCACAATGGCCCTCCTTAAGTTATGCAATCCACTCATTCATCTCTTTAACATTGTATCATACTGTCTCTCATACATTTCTTACTGATCAGGAGTCACTCCTCACTCCTCTCTTAATGGCGTTGTCTGATACTTTAAGACCGTGTCTTAGTTAGTGACCCATACTTGTAATTCAGATTCATTTTCCCAGCTCATTTCTTAAAGGTACGTATAACATTTTACGTTTTCCACTCTCCTGTTATAGAATCTCCTCCTCTTGGAACGTGATCCTGAAGCCAGCAGCTCTAATGTTCTGTCTAGTGCATCTGCAAAACGCATTGTGAACACATATGGAGGGGTGTGTTCCTCCCGAGACATGGGGCAGTACTGAAGGATTTCTGATTCTGATCTCAAGACCTCGCCAACGCTGACCCATCTGCCGATCGCCTCTTCTGCCAGGGTAGGAATAAGATCAGATGCAGCGGCAGCAGTAGCACCGGAGGCGGCTGCTGTAGAGAAAATCTACATAAGAAAAAGGATTTTTTTCTTTTCCCCCTTGATGGAAACACCGAGCCAAAAAACTAAGGTTCACGAGAGGCGAGTATGATTCATCCTTCGTTTCGTGATTCGTAAATCAGTTTCGAGGAAAGGGGAAAATAGAATTAAAAAAAAGTTACTTTTCTCTCTCAACTGTGTAAAGAATTTAAAATTTCTCTTCCTAAAAGAGTTGACTTCTGTTGCTTTGTTTATGAAGAGGTAGATCTACTTTCCACCTCAACTTTGTTGACATCATCTTGAAAGAAAAATTACATTTACGGAGACTAAACATACAATTAACCACTTTTACGAAGGGTGCAAATGGAAGCTTCTTGAGGATTCTCTACCCCAGAAAGTAATCACCTCCCGAAATAATCCACTTACGGGGGAGTCATCGTCGCCGGGGAGATGTAATGAATGTAATGACGAAGTGATTCATACCCTGTTTTACCTCACTGACAAAGGAAAACCATTACAGATGATGATGCATCGGTTGAACGACAATGATATCACTCGTCTTCTGTTCTGGTATCTCTTTTTCCGCTTATCTCTAGACAAGGCCAAGTGGTGGGGCATGATAACTTGTGCCGTGATAAATGATAAGAAAAGTCTGACGACTGAGTAGACGAGGACCTGTATAGTGGAGCGGTTTAAGCGTCGGTAGAGCATCAAAATCACGTTATATACGTGATCAATAGATTTCGATAAGGTTAGCACGTTCACAAGTTCGCACAATATTTGCATAACAACGTCAGCGTCCAAACACCATTTCCTGGAGTTTTAAGGAGAGTCCACTTCAGAAGTAAAACTACAAACAAGTCTGAAATGGAAAAGCGAAGGAAAATCTTTCTCTCTCTCTTTCTTGTTATTAGTAAGTGGCAGACAGTCACCGACAATGGATAAATATTATCATGACTATCTGGGGGTTAGTGATGGCTGTGCACTGAACTAGCACTTCAGTGGCTATCAGCTTTCACTCATTTGTTTTAAGTATCTGTCTGTTCTCTCACCTTCAGACGCACGCGAGCTGCTGGCCTCAATCCACACACACACACACGCAGTCTCTCCCTCTAGCACATAACACTTGACAACGCGTAACTCAAACGAATCGTTCTTCGTAACTCTATTTTTCCCTGCGATGAGCGCTACGCGCTAGCCCTGACTACTGGCAGAAGCTCGCCGTGGGTATCCGTAAGTCAAGTAAACACTCTATCTTCCCCTCCGTGCATAAGATTAAGCACTCAACAAAGAAAATGGAAGAGTGGACGAGTTGAGGAGTCTTGTTGAATCTCCTTTTTTCCCACAAAAACTTTAGACAACAGCGTCTCTGAAGCCTCGCCACTTTTGAACACCCCCCCGATGCCCCCTAGCACCTGCCAACGAGACTTTCGGGGAAGCTCAGGCACGGGAACGGGAAGCGGCGAGACAAGATTGGGCTGTATGATGAACCAACATCGGACGACGAAAAGTATTCGCGATGTGTCGTGAGAGATGAGGTCGTGAGCGCCATGACTCCGCTAAAGGAAACTTTGTTAGGAAGTTTGGGAGACGTGGTCCTTCTGCAGGGGGTGTGGTTTCATCGGCCAGCCTCCGAGGTGTGGGATTGAAAGATTGGATTCGAACCCATGTGGGCCTAAAACCCCCGGGATGCCCCGGGCTTACTCATGGTCAGTAACGCTAACCGCTACACCACGGAAGCCCATGTGCGTGATATGTACGTAATCATCTATCTGTAATCACTTGTGCGGCCCCATCTGTGTGTGTGTGTGTGTGTGTGTGTGTGTGTCATCACCACGGCAAAAACAAAAAGATACGTTAATTTTCTCGCTTGTCACATCTTCATGTAATAGAGAAATGAACACCATCGTGTTTATGTGGTGATTATATCCACATCTCCCTACTATTACCTGGGTCTACCAGCCATTGTGTGGAAAAGGTTACCAAACATATTAAACCAAGTAATTCGCAAAACTGTAGACTTTTAAAGAAAATCTCACGTACCAATGTCTTTCCTACGAAGCTCATCAACTCTTCGTCATGCCACTGAACACGAACCCGTGTTCCGCGAGGGAATAAAAGAATATGTCTGGAGTGGAAAATACTCGACAATTTCTCTTCTCTGTATAGATAAAGATCAAATAATCCCCGGCGTCACTCTTCGCTGAGGTAAACAGGGAATAAAACAGGCTCCTCTGAGAGCTCCTCCAGAAGTTAGAATCAGCTAAGTTGGCCAGCTCTGTCCTCACTGTCAGTTAGCCCTGATGACAAGGGGTAACGGGCCGTTTGAAAGCAAGGGTCCTTGTCTGGGCCAAGCCTGGCGAGTCTTCAGCAACAGCAGAGTGCAATAAATGCTTAAAGTCTTTGACGTGTTTGATCAATGGATGTTAAGCGTGTCGGAGCCTACTTAAATCGCAACCATTTCTCTTTCAGTTACATCGGTAGAAATGATAATGAAGAAGGTTTTTTAAAAGTAAAGTATTTCAATACATTAAAAGCTTTAAAGAAAATGTTGTCACGGCAACGTCGGAGCTTAAAATCACAACAGCAATGCTGGAAGAGGCAAGAAAAAACGAAATGCGAGTTGGTGGTACCTACAACCAAAGGCGACAGTCACATAACTTTTAATACTGGCAGAAGTTCTTAATGTCATAAGCTTCTCATAACTGCCAACTAGACTTCCCAGCTGAGACCGCAGAGAGTCTTATATACAAAGCTTCTGCAATACTTAATAAAGCTGATGTGTCTTATCACATGATACTTTTCTTTACGAATTAGAATGATGCGGAACACTATAAACATTAAAAAAGCAACTCACACAATCATCCTGTGCATTTAATTTGTGGAATACATTCCCATATTTCAGATTAACGCTTTCAAAAAAGGAATTTCAGAATTATCTGTTACTTCTCGCCACCTCTTTCACGTTCCCCTCTCTTTCACCCATTTTCCTACCTCACCCTTCCTTGCTCAATAAACAGACTGAGAGTTCTCACTGGTGGGAAAGAGGTCATGTATTTTGTTCCTGTGTCAAAAGCTTCAAGTGTCCCAATGCAGCATCATAACCCCATACTGTATCTATTTATATATTTCAGTTCTCTCCTGTACATACCACCTCTCTGCTATACGCTAATGAACGCTTTGGACAATAGCATTACTCTGTTAACATACTGGGAACCTAGTATATCCTGTTATGTTTCCGCTACAGTAAAAAAGAGAGAACAAGAACTGCGATGTTTTATTAACACCACGCATTGTGTAGAGCTTCTCTGTGACAAATTGACTACTAAAACATTTCTCGAACATTTACCAGAGGACTTAAAAAAAAAAAAACCTGAGCTAGCTTTTAATAAGCTGTTCCAATTAAAAACAGAATTGTACAAATCAACTTGAGAATTAAACAATGTATATATATACGTTTTTATTTTTCTTTTATTCCTTACTTGTTAGATACAAATGCGAAAACCCACAGAGGCAAACCCACACTAAATTAATTAGTACATGAAATACAAACGAAATCATTTATTGTCTCTGTCCTACCAATAAAATTCACAACACCACAACAACACGACAATGAACCATTATTCACAGGGCAACGTGTGGAGGTAAAAGTTCCGTGCTGACAATAGGTAAACACCAGGGGGGGAAGCACAGAAAAAAATGGAAAACAGGTCACACGGGGGGAAAGTTTTGACCTGGTCATACGAAGCTTGCCATCAGAGAACAGCTTCCTGCAATATAAACAAATCCTTCTTAACGTGAATACTTGCCTTGCATTTATATTCATTCCTAATGTGACAATATAAAGTCCTTTACTTATTTATAAGTACTCCAGGACACTTTTCTGGAGAAGGGCCCTGGTGTTACCCCCCCCGCCCACAAGTCCCGAGGCTCCTGATGACCCGAGGCTGCGCTACAATAATTAGCAGGGACAGGATGGACTCTCTTCAAGCGAGTAGTTCTATGACGAGACTGTTTCGTCAACTGACGATGATACAGCCTCGACAGAGGTGACTTTTCATTCGAAGTGTAACCTCAAAGTAGGCCTAGTCCCGTAATACACACACACACAGACACAGACACACACACACACTCATATATATATATATATATATATATATATATATATATATATATATATATATATATATATATTACCGGAGTCCACCTGGGTATCTCTTCAGAGACATGCGTCCCAGCAGGAACGCACGTCTAATCATCCCCCTATTGATGTTATCATCCAGAGCAGAACGCCAGTCCATCATCCCCTGTTATCATCCCAGGCAAAACGTCCGTCTACCAACCCGCTGTAAGAGCGTGCGCTGCCCCTATCGACCTCTCCCAACGGAAACAACAGCGTTACCAAATTCATGTGTGAAAATCCGAAGCCAGGAAGAGTCGGTGTTCCGTTACCCATCAACTGGTGTCTGTAGCTTCATCCTCGTACCCTATATCTATATCCCTACCTCTGGAATATATTTATCACTCTTTATAGAATCTATATATCTATCCCTATTCTCTCTCTCTCTCTCTCTCTCTCTCTCTCATACGTTTAGTATGCAAATCTCTCACAAACTTCATCAACATGACGTATCGGAGAGCCATCTAATTTGCACTTTGCATGCTAATATTTTCCTCCCCTCCCTCCACCACCACCAGTCTTATGTCTAACTCCAGACCAAACGATCGATTTAAGCGTCACTCTGTGTAGTGATTACCGAAATGAATGCACTACGGACCTGAATGAATCGCTAGGAAAGAATTGTATTTTCTAAAGGTAATTAGATATGCTTGTATAGCCAATTACTTATAGATTATAATTCGGTTATCATGCAGATTTCGTGAGCTTTGTAATCCGCAATGTGGAAATTTCTTTCATTCCCGTTCAGAATTACATTCGAATTAAACCACGAGATATTATTTTCGAAAAGCAGGAATTGTGACGGAGAGGAATATACATTACATGTTTTCCTCAGTCATATTCGTGGAATGAATCTCTCAAACCAGTTAACTGCACCATTCACTTTCTCTCTCTAACCGCATCATACACACACTCTCTCTCTCTCTCTCTCTCTAAATGCACCATACACACTTTTGCTCTAATCGCATCATACACAATCTGTAACCGCACCATACACTCTCTCTCTCTCTCTCCGTTTATCTAACACTGTATTTACTTCCTCTCTTCCAACTTTGTGCGAGTCTGCAGTGTCGTCTCTAACCCTCCTTCTCTTCGCTTGTCTCTTCTCCCTTTCTCTCTCTCTCTCTCCGTAGTGTCAGCAATAACTAACCAATTTACCAACAATCCGTCCCTTGGCAACTTTAGGCATAAGCTACCTCCCGACTTGAGCCAAAATATTACCCGAAGTTTCACCTTAAATTCCTCCATAATTTTTTCCCCCCCGGTTCCTTTCCTTGGCTAAATTCCTTTCATATTTTGCCACGCTAATAATATGCAGAGGACAGTCTCGCTGAGCTGTGAAGTATGTTCTCACTACACGAAAGAGAAAAAAACATGAGAGAGAAAAATTGCTTACTTAATATCTGGGTTGTTGGCAGTAATTTGAATTAGCTTACGAAGCTCTCTCATTTCTGTCTGAAGTAGCTGAATGGGAAAACGGAAGGTGGGTTCGTCTGTATGCAAATGTAGGCAGCATGTGTCATTTACTAAAGTGAGCAACTATTTCTCATTTCTACAGACGTGAAAGTCTAAGACATGGACTCTGTACTAAGGGGAATGAGAGGACGTACTGGCTACACAGTCTGGAGTTCCCTGTTCAAGTGGCTTTCAACAGATAGAGTCTGTCCCGTCTGTTTGTCTGTCTGAGAAAAAACAGTATCACAAAGGCTCCCAGCACTAACAGACATTACAGAATATCCGTGTCGCATTACGGACTACAAAAACAATCACTCTTTTAGAATTATAGAACTTTAGAGCACATCTATATCGGATTATAGGCTTCGGAAAAAAAAATATAACATCTACGTCGGATTATGGACTTCAGAAACGTTCTTAAGAATTTTTCACTCGCATCCCGGGTTGGATGTTTATGCGTATTGGTAAATCAGAGCTGCTTAGGTCCGCATCCAAGAAAGACCTCAGATCGCTACGTGGGCCAGACGCCCCTGACAGCCCCGACGAAGGATGCCGGATGGAAAGATCCAGCCGGATCCGTATAGCTGTCTCCCGAAGGATCATTTTCACACAGTCCGAACTTGGCCAGTCAGACGCTGGTTTTCGTAGCACTGAAATCCCCGACCAATCTGAGGCTAGCTTTGGTAGCGCTGGAATCCCCGACCAATCGGGTGCCTGCCCTCACGGCGCTCCATAAAAGTGAGAAACACTTAAAAATAATGAAACACTTTGAGAAACACTTAACCTTAGTCATAAGCCAAAACGCTATATATTTACTGTGCAGTGTCGTTCATCGGCCCTACGTAAATGTCTGTTTAGATGCCTGCCTGTCTATCTATCTATCTATATACCTACCTACTTACTAACCAACCTATCTATCTACATGAGTGTCTGTGTATGTGTATGTACATATGGATATACGATCCATTGTGCTTTCCCCAGACAGGAATGTATGGCGCCAGAACCTGAGGGACAGTCACTGGTCATACTTTTAAGGAATTCACTGGGTTGTAAATCCTCCGAAAGGATAATTTTTAAATTGAAAGTCCACACATACACACACACACACTAGACAGACAGAAATCATCTGTTTCAGAACAGCTTCGATGCCATCTGAATATTACCATCAAAGGGTTAAGTGTGGCAATAGAAATCTACACAAGCGATACGGAAAAAAAAAATGTTTTTTTTAAATGCTCTCGAGACAGGTCTCCCCTCTTACCTGAATACTGTAGACCTTCAGCGGCGTGGCACCTGAGGCAAACACAACCTAAGTATTCGTCTGCATCTTACTCAGTACCATTTACCAAATGGGTGGGACATACAATTACCACAGAGTAATCCATGTAAACCCTGTTGAGCAGGAAGAATTAACAGTGATATTACAGTAGGGGGTGAGAAAAAAAAGTTCATGTTGAATGTGTTCCATCCATTCGTAAACAGGGGTGAGAGAAAGGGGGTAGAGAGAGAGAGAGAGAGAGAGAGAGAGAGAGAGAGAGAGAGAGAGAGAGAGAGAGAGAGAGAGAGAGAG
>JAYMFT010393760.1:0-19476 GCA_038088735.1 Panulirus argus
GATAACGTCTTTTGCTTTGTCCCATCTGTCGTCAGCTATACGTATATATATATATATATATATATATATATATATATATATATACATTTCATACATATTCGCCATTTCCCGCATTAGCGAGGTAGCGTTAAGAACAGAGGACTGAGCCTTTGGGGAAAAATCCTCACTTGGCCCCCTTCTCCGTTTCCTCTTTAAGAAAAGTGAAAATAGGAGGGGAGGATTTCCAGTCCCCCCGCTCCCTCCCCTTTTAGTCGCCTTTTGCGACATGCAGGGAATACGCGAGAAGTATTCTTTCTTCCCTATCCCCAGGGATAATATATACATATACATATATATATATATATATATATATATATATATATATATATATATATAACACCCCCGGTGTACCTTTCTATACACATTTGAAAAAACGTGAAGTGAAATCTCCATTAATTTCCCAGAACGAGATTAGATTAAAACTGTCAAAGTATATAACAAGTGGTGACGCAGCAGTAATGTAATTGTGAATATTCGTTACAGAAAATATAGCCCGTATGAAATACATCGACCACCTCGTTTTTTGCTTCTGGGTTCAGACGATACATGCAACTGTAACTGGCGCACGATCTCTCCACCTTCCGCTGCCTGCAATTAAGACAGGCAGGTGCCGTCGTTCCTACCATGGCAAGTAGGTGCCCCTAGTCTTACGATGGCCGGTGCGTGTCATGAGACTATAGCCCCACTGTGGCAGAGCGTTAGCATGGCAACAGTAATCTCCACTTTACTATGGCAACAGAATGAACTGAACATCACTGTGGCAACTCCCGGTTAACTGAGGCAACTGATATGTACCTCAACGACTGTCACCATTGCAACTACGTGTCACGTGCAACTGTCTGTGTCAAAAAAAAAAAAAGTATCGTTACAGCGTCGGAATGGCGTATGGGCGTCACCAGGGCTTTCACGTAATAACGAGGTCACGTGACCAGAACGACGCTATGGCAACGACGTGTCGCCAGGACGTAACCAAATCAAGCTGACCAGAGCGGCTGTTACTCAAGGCATTGCCATCGCCGGATATCTATGCGACAATCGCTTCACCAGAGTCACAGTGGCGTTACGAACGAGGAAACTATTGACGTTCAGTTGTGACACAGCCTCATGGCAATACGGTCACCAGGGTTTCGTGAGGACTGTGTTGCCACCGTCAGTCACAATGGCAATTGTCACCTCAAGATACAAGCACCAATGCCGACGCCGATACCAACGCCAATGCCGACGCCGATACCAACACCAATGACAAAACGCCGATACCAACACCAATGACAAAACGCCGATACCAACACCAATGCCGACGCCGATACCAAAACCAATGACAAAACGCCGATACCAACACCAATGCCGACGCCGATAATATCACCAACTCCCAAGCCACTGCCGACGCCAAGGGGAGACTACATAAGCTTCCCTCTCCCTTGTCTTGGAAGTTAACACACCAAGGTTTCGGTCTGATCCCTGGCGAATGCTTGCCATTTTCTACGATCTGGGTCTGGCTCTTTCGCCATACGTCGTCGCCAGGCCGCCTGCAGTGGCAACTCTACTCCACCTGCTTCAAGCCGAGACTCACTATGGCAACTTAGCGTTACCAAAACGTCACTCTGGCAAATAAATGTCACAAAAACGACATTACCAGAATTACGAGTGATAAGAAAAGGCAAAAAATCTCCATGGCAACAAACAGGTAGTGCCTGAGGAGCATACCTAAAATAACCATCACTGTGGCAACGATGGGTTATAAGATCACGCCTATGGCGACCACGTCAGTGTGAGCGCCACTGTGGAAGTCAAGCGCCAGTCACTGCGGTGGGATAAGGGTCGGCAGAACAATCTCTTGTCGTGCTGAAGTCTCGGCGCGGCGACGCGTCGCCGTGGCGCAAATTCGGTACGGCAACTGACAGAGGAAGGTCAAGTCTGGCGGCAACTGTGTGACGTCAGGTACTATGGCAAGAAAAAACAGGGGGTGGGTGGGCTTGGGGCACTGTAATGTCATTTTGACCATAAAAACATACCAGCATAAGGTCAATAATGCTGTTCAATTGTCAGGAGGGAGGCCAATGGGGGGTGGGTTAGGAAGTGTCAGGAGAGGGGTCGCCATGGCAACGGGTGAGGTATGGCGGGGTCTGGCTATCCGTCCGGCGGGCGGCGGTTCATTATGGTGCCATTCCCGTTTGGGTAATGGCCTCTCAAGAGCGGCGGCCGCGCCGTGATGAGCACAGGTGAAGAGTGTGTGGGTTCCGCGGGACTCCTGCCGTAATGAATACAGGTGAGGGAAGGTGGGGTGGGGGGAGGGGACTGCACGAGACGCCTTTCCACACAACATTTACTGCTCCTCCGCGCACACGCACGCACGCGCACACACACACACACACACACACATACATACATACATACATATATATATGTATATATATATATATAATCTTTGGGGATAGGGTAGAAAGAATACTGTCCACGTATTCCCTACATGTCGTAGAAGGCGACTACGAGGGGCGGGAGCGAGTGGCTCGAAATCCTCCCTCCCTGTATTACTTTCCGAAAGAAAAAACAGAGCAAGTGTAGGATACCTGAGGAGCAGGTGTTCAGCATTTTCAGTGTGGATGCTGCATCTCGGGCATGAGGGGATCTTGCGACAAGCCGACCCGATGTTTCTACAGTTGGAGAAACGGGCAGCGTCTAGAACACAGACGAGAAAGCATAACTCGCATGCGTCTTGGGGATTGTAGTTCCATATTAGGTATGTGTACCCAGGAATGGAGCGTGTTGTGTATGTATTTGGGTGGATGGAACGGGGTGGAGAGATTGTTTGGTGACTGTCGAGTCGTTACTGTAGGAATGATTTGTCAATATCTTGTTTGTCGGGTGACGGGGTTGGAGGGAAGTGGGGGGGGGGGGGTTTGTCTACTAGTGCAGGATGTGGAAATGAGAGGCAAAGGTGGGCTCTTTATTTCTGCTTTGGGATTTGGTGATTTGCCATGTAGTGGTCTGGGCGTTAGGGGGGGTCTATTACACCTGCACAGGAGTGGGAGCCGAGCAAGTGTAGGTGGGGACTGTATTGGGAACAAGAAAAATGTCTCTCATTATGCGAGCTTGAATGTTTGTAGCTGTCTGGGACCCGGCGATAGTTCTAGCGCTCAGTTTTGCGCGGTTTGGATGTTCTATAATGTTTGCTTTTGGAATACTGGCTTACCAGGCAAAAGTGAGGCATAGCTGAGGGTGAAGCAGGCGAAATGTTAGTAGAGGAAAACGAGATATTCTTTTTCTTATCCGAGGTTGGTGAGGTAGCAAGTGTTCTGAGAAGGTTTGGTCTGTTTGTGGTCTATGTGCTGATGTTTGTGTGTGAGGAGAAAATGTTGCGAGTGTCTTATGCTACAACCAGCATGACTTTTCTGAGTGGAAATGTTTTTGATCACTTACGGTTATGGAAGGACGTAAGTTGGATTCATGTATGCCATGCGTTAGGAACACATAATAAAATATAATAATACATATATGAAGTTAATTCATGATGGGCACCTAGCGTAAGCTGGGTTGAAAACAGATGAGTGTGTGTGTGTGTGTGAAAGGTTAAGATATAAAATATATACAACGTTAAGACACGGGCAAATCTAATTTAAAACTCTTATCTCCGTAATGCACGGAATATAATCGCACGCGGCACTCACCCACATGAAGGCACAAACGACACAAAAAACCGCCACATAACGAAGACTGCGGCGGCTGGCAACACAGCCACGGCGTCCACCCACCTGGCGTCATCAGGTAAAACAATATGGCTGGCTGGCGAGAAATTTGTATCTCATCTGTTTGAGTGTCCCTGCCAACCTAAACCCCTCCTCCTCCTCCCATCCTACTGGCTCCCTCCTCTAAACAATTCCCCCCTCCCCCCCCGCCTCTCTCTCTCTCTCTCACCTCTTCTCCCCATACTGTGGCACCTCCAGCCCCTGCCCCTCCTCCCCTTCCTCAGGAACTACCTGGTTTTCGCTCAGCTTCGTCCTTTTTTTTTTTCTCCCACCTTCCCCCTGGATGGCCTTCCCTTGCTACTCGGTCGTCACGGTCCTGAGACCACTTCCGTAAGAATGGCAGATGTTTATTACTATTTCAAAGCCTTCCAGTGATCAAATGACAATTACCTTTAAAAATCCTTTAATTCTTATAGCGTGGCTTACTGATATATTTACTCCTATAAACCCTTCTTTTAAAGCCCCTCTCTCTGAGAACATCATATTTAACATAATAACTCCTTATTTTGAGCATATCATATTTACTCATTTTTAAGGCTCACTCTCTGAGCATACCAGCAGGTTGGGGTCCTCTGGGCCCTCCTTTGCTCGAACCTGCGGAGAGCATTGTTCAATAGTACATCCACTCACCCCCTGCCATCTCTCCTCTTCATACCTCCCACATTGCTGGCATAAAATCTCGTTTTAACACAGATATACTTTCCCTAAAGTATATGACCTCAGTAGCCAGCAATTCCTATCCTTTCAAGGAAATGGGATCAATTATTAGCAACTGTGCATGGGGGTTGGTCATCGTGCGTTGTGGCATCTGATCGAGAGAGCCAACAGACAGAACACTGGTCCGCCTTCTTATTCTGGCCCTATGATGTTTCGACCTTTTTAAATTCTCTCGCGTTGCGAATGATATGACACCCGCACCTTTCAGTCCCTACAGTGATTTAGGGCAAATGACAATCGCACCTCTACACTTACCTCCGTGTTTCTTAATGAGGTGGGATACCCGGAGAGACCTACTACAACAGAACCTCAAGGAAGCTCACCGTGCCAAGTGGATGAAACAATAACGCACAAATTAAATCGGTTATCCATTACAAGAAGAGGCCCCCCCCAAAAAAAAAAAAATGCTCTATCTCGAAAGAGAAAGAACGCTAAATCAAGTTACTAGTTCTTTGCATCCTAATAACATACACTGCTTCTTGATGATGCTGATGATGAAATACTCACTACAGAAGAGAGAGAGAGAGAGAGAGAGAGAGAGAGAGAGAGAGAGAGAGAGAGAGAGAGAGACCTACCCTTCATTATCCTACGTACGTACCCGCCACCACCACCACCCCCAAGCTGAGGATGTGTAGCGGAGAAAAATTCTAGGCTGTCTAAGGGCCGCCCCGGAGCCACTGGAGGGGAAAATTAGGTCATAATATTCGGGCAGGCAACAGCTCCACTCCCACCAGCAATACCTCCGACCCGGCAGCAACGCCTCCCCGCCTACCTCGGACCCCAGGAACACCTCAATCCCACTCCACCTCCCTATGTCATACACTCACCGTTCGCAGTCCTTTCCTGCAGACTTACCAGAGTGGCCATAACCTCACAGACATGCAAGATGCTAATTCTAATCATATGTTCTAAAGGACGTGGAAGAAAGAAATGAAAGCTTACGTTACGGCAGTTCGGAGACCATCCGTCGTGCCGTTGAGAACGCTCAGTCACATTCGCCGTCGACGGCATCACTCTCGTCACAAGAATAAAGGTAAACAAACAGTGACTGACATCGCTGCCCCTAAACTTACGAATATCGTAATTCTGTGAAAGAGAGAGCCTTTGTTGGAGGGTAGTGGGGAAGTACTGCCGCTGGCGGTGCAGAAGGTGTCCTTCTTGCAGTCCCTAAGGTTGGAGAATTTGGTAGTCTTAAGGCGCCGATACACCGAACACAGAATGTGGTATATTAGCCTGAAGATACGGCTCCAGCCTAGGACTCTGTACGTAGATAACCTTAGGCCAGTTGGGGCGTTGGTTGGTTTCGTTAAGCAGCAACATTTCCCAGATAATATCTTAGCGCAAAAAGGAATCTCTCTCCTGTGACGAGAGTTTGATCTGGAGACGCAGGTAACAAGGCCAAACAAATATAACTTGGATCTCCCTCTCACAAATAATATAAAACCAATATCTTCCATCACCATGCCAAACACTCTGTACTAGTCACAGCAAATTTTGATCCAAGTTTAGAAAATTGTGGATACTACATCACCACAGCAATATCCATTTCAGGGTAAACTTACACAGACATTGGGAAGCAATGAACAGTGAACTGTTTGTGGCATAGCTAGCTGTACACAGGCACAAAAAACTGGCCACGGGCACAGTAAGTAGGCTATAGGCACTGTAAATTGGCTATAGGCACAGTAAGCTGGCTACCGGCACAGTAAGCTGGCCACAAGCATAGTAAACTTGCTACAGGAATAGTAAGCTGGCTATAGGCATAGTAAGCTTGCTATATGCACAGCAAGCTAGCTACAGGCACAGTAAGCTGGCCACAGGCCCAATAAGCCTGCTATAGGCTCAGTAAACTGGCTATAGGCAAAGTGAGCTGGCCACAGGCACAGTAAGCTAGCCACAGGCACAGTAAGCTGGCTACGGACACAGTAAGCTTGTCACAAGCACAAGGGCAGAATGAGTCGCCCCTGCTGCCTAATGTGCTTTAACAAAATATATGTATCGGACATTTCAGTTACAGACGCAGGCAAAGACTCCGAATCCAGTGACCATAAATCCCAACTTCTTTATCATGCTAATGTTAAGAGCGGCTCCCAGACGTGGCTGGGGCTCTGGGGACGGCGAGGGGGCTTAGTGGAGGGGCAAGAAGGAAAGTGCATCGTTAGGGTGTGAGGATAGGTAGGGGTGGCGTATGGGTGAGGAGTAAAAAGACAGGTGGGGTAACGTACGGCTGGGGGTGTAAGGATAGGTATGGTAGTGTATGGCTGGGAAGAAGGGTAGGCGGTGGAGACAGAGTGTAAGGGCTGGGTTGGGTGGTGCAAAACTGGGATGAAGGGGTGGGGAGATAGCGTATGCAATGAGGCGGAGGGACGGATGGGATGGTGGGAGCGGAGGGAAGATACGAGTCTCTGAACTACTGTCACACCGTATATGCCATGGCACAAACGAATCTAAATGGATCCAAAACATCAGCCAACCACATGACAATGTTTGGAGTACATAATTTGTATAAAATTAAGGAAGCAGCAGCATTTCCTGCCTCCCTGGCAGATAACTCCCTCTAACGTCACTACACCTACTTATCCAACCAAGAATCTAATTATTTATAATCTTCACCTTCAACGCTTAGCCAAAACCAGCGCTCTGGAACATATACAGAAACTGCAGACTGACAATAACATAGCCCAGTGCATCTATACTGACGGTTCTCGCGACTCTGCCACTAGGAGGGCAGGCAGTGCTGTCATTGTGATCCAGCCCAATGGTAATAGATTTCAAAAAATGTTAGAATAAACAACTGGCATCTACTCTACAAACTGAAACTGTTTGCCATACTTATTGCTCTTGAGCACGTAGAAATCACTGTCACAGACAGTTTAACTATCTCCGATTCTTTATCTTCACTACTTGCACTTAACACCCTGAGATTAGAATGTAACATGCTGGTTTCTGAAGCCAGACACAAATACTCAAACATTATTGCTCAAGGGATTCCAATCAGATTGTTATGGATTCCCTCTCATATAGGCCTCCGTGAGCATGACAAAGCTGATGCTTTAGCCAAACTTGGGCTGTCAATTAGAAGCCCAAAACTGCAATTAGAAAGCTAACTGACCTCTTTGAAACACGAAGGCGAATTCAGGTAAGCACAAATAGAAACACGTATATGGAGAAAGTAATAAAATCATCAGATTACATGATGTTGTAACTGCTAGACTAAGGCTAGGCTACGGGCACTACTGGCGCTTTGGCCTATCTAGAGATGTTAATCATGTGAACTGTGAAGTCTGTGGTCTAAGATTTGGCCAAAAACTAGAACACTATTGTTAATAACAAGATACCCGAAAGTTTAAGTTTGTATCCACTTTTTGCATCTAGTCGGTAAAACTTACCATATGAAACCATGTAATATATGTAATTTCTGAACTGTAACATCTTATGTAAAATCAACCCACTGGGGTCTGACTAAATCCCTTTGTGACTTTTGTAATCCTTTTGCGCTACCGCTCACAGAATGAGCATGGGGTGCACAATAGATTTGCAGGGGAAAGTATGGCGGTAATGAATGGGCAGGTGGGGTTCCATATGATGGTGTATGGGCAAGGAGGTTAGTGTATGGTGTACTGCCAAGCGGGATAGTGTATGGTGAATTGGCATGGTGTATGGAAAGGTAGAGTAATGTATGGGCAATGCGCGCGGATAGCTAGGGTGGGGTATGGGCGTGGTGGGCAGGGGAATCAGTTCATGGACGTGGTGTATCAGCATGTGACAGGCGCCTCCAGAGTAAAGGGTGGCATATACAAGCGGCGGGATGGCTGGCGTACAGTGAGACGGGTGGTGTGTGGAGGGCTGCGTGGTGTGCACAGGAACGGGCGGTATGTAGAGGGGCGAGTGATGTGTAGAGGGAAGGGTGGTGTGAAGGGGCAGGTGATGGATATATGAGAATATTAACAGTGGCAGTGTGATGGGGCGGGGACGGAGGCGATGGGGGTATAAGGGGGGAGACACGTGCCTTCCATCACCCCAACACCGTTACATCCCCACGATGGAGAGCGATTACGTCACTCTCCCCTTGCCTGCGCCCTCCCCAACCCCTACTTTACTATCAGCGGGACGGAGTTATCTTATCGGTGGGCGAGCGCAGCTTTATCTCTCGAGCAGTCGCCGCCATGTGGGCGGCCAAGTGGAGGGCATTTTGTTAACCGAGAGCCATGCATCACCGGCTCGGCAAAACCAGCGCCAGCAATACGCCAGTCAAGTAACACTAGCCCAGCAACAACAGCAGGACAAGAGAGCACGTCAAGCAACACACTAAGTCCAACAGTGAAAGTGGCGCGGCAATGCCAGCCCAACACACCAGTCCAGTAACACCAACCAAGCGATACCAGGGCAGCAACTCACGACCACAAACGCTAGTCTCGTTAACACATCTGCCTGGCAATACCAGCCCACCAACACATCAGTCCAGTAACACACGAGGCACGCAATGCACTAATCCAGTGATCCACCACTTGGTAACACATTAGCCCGGTAACAGAAGCCCAGAAACACACCGACCCGACGATCCCAACCTAACAACATAAACCATCCAGACCAAACCATCCTACCAACGGTCGTGCGTAGGTACGTGTGTGTATGCAATTGTATCTTTGTACTGTACGAGGATGGAAAGGCCCCAAACTCTTGAGCATTACTATCATACAACTTCTTAAAGTTACTTATGCTGTCTGCACTGACCGTGTCGTCAGCCACATCATTCCATTCACCTACCATTCATATACTATAAAAGTACATTTTTGTGCGCTTTCAGCAAGTTTCTTGCTTTTACTTCACGCTATGGCTTCCGGCTGCTCTGTCTGGCAGAATTCCGAGTGGCGGATGTCCATGCGCCTGTTATGAGGAAACTGGACGTCGGGTGACGAAAGAGAACAACAAAATACAAGGCCGACCTGAGCAATCATAGGTCTGACCTTATGGCGCGTGTGGATGAGTACGGGCAACCGCCCAATTGGGACGAGGCAGGATCATTACTCGAAAGGGTCAATAAACAGATGGGGAAGCTCTAAAAGCCGCCGACACAAGAACGGTAAGACCTGGTTTCATCCAGTAGTCAGGAACGTAGCAAATGAGTGGACAGAAGGGGCGAAGCCATCGAGACGGACGGGCCAATCAGGGAACGATATTCAGCACGTCGAGGCCTCCAGCCGGATGACCGATGCTCGCGTGTATATATATACAGGCCTGCATTCTTCTCTGCCATGTACTCTCTGAGGAAGACTCTCGTGATGACGAAACGTTAATCTCAGTAGCAGCTCGTTTGTTTCTATAACACCCTGCTTTCCACACACACACACACACACACACACACAACACCTCTTTCGCTACAATTAGTACCAGGGAAAGGAAGAACTCTGTGGAGTGAGAAGCTCAGCGAGACTGTATTTGTATTCCATTGGTAAGAACTCACCCAAGGCGACTCTCTCTCCTCTCTCTCTCTCTCTTTCTCTCTCTCTCTCTCTCTCCTTATATAAACTAGGGAGTCCAGGCCGTTCTCTCCCCCTCCCCGTCTGTGGGCGCCACATAAACATCTGGCCTGCCTCATATCCACGTCCCTCAGGCTCGCCCCTACTGGGGCAGGCGGACGTTCGCTCCTAACATCAATTTGCCTCTTTTCTTTCATGCAATACAGACTCTCATACCCCCCGTCTTTCAGTCTCTTCATGTTCAGACACAGCCCACGTTACAACCCATTCTCTAAACCTCTTCGTATACCATCTCGTACCCCGTTCTCATCAGCTGTCCCTTCTTAACTCCCACTCACTCCACGGTGAGGCTCCCGAGAACTGGCTGGCTGTGTGCCCCCCACCCCTCTCCAGCCAGTCTAGTCCTAGTAATACCAGGCAAGTCACTGCGTCACCTGATCTTTGTGTCGCCGTTGGTACTTCAAGGGTGACCCGTCGTTGGGTCTGTCCTTCCACCACCCACTCCAACACCGAGAAAATTATGGAATTTTTTACCTCACGTCTCTTAACAGGTACGGACTGCCTTTCTTTTTTATAAAGAGGAAGGTTTTCCAATTAACCACTCTTTTCCATGCTATTTCTAACTCATCTGTACTTAATCATTTATCTCATTAGTCACCCATTTCCTTTTTTGTTTCACGTGTGAGCTGACCTCGATGAGGAATCTAGTTTGGGATCGGAGCTTTTGACAAAAGCAAAAATCAGGCAAACACTGTGTGAACATCTTTGTTAATGGTACCCCACACCCTCACGTCACTTGTGAGTGAGTGACACATATATTCCACACCGGTCTGTCTTTCAAACCCCCTTTCCCCCACCCCCTTCTACCACAGTCTCTCTCTCTCTCATGTTGTGGCACAACAGATTCCTATCATCGGCCTCTTTCTCTCCCTACTCTACTGCTGAGACGCACAAAACCTCACAAAATCTTGGGGGTCTCTCTTCTGCGATTCTACTGATTCCACTAGTGTGTCTGTCCGTCGCTCACCTACCAAACAAGACTGGCAACTGCCTCTCTGACCGTCTCCCTGTCTCTCCCCTCCGCTAGAATATCTCATATTCTAGTCCCTCTCCCTTGCTGTCTGCCTCCCATCAAATGTCCTCCACCTCTTACCTCACTTCAGTTAGTCGTATGTGTGTGTATATATATATATATATATATATATATATATATATATATATATATATAGAGAGAGAGAGAGAGAGAGAGAGAGAGAGAGAGAGACTACTAAGAAAAGTAAACACGAAAATCCTGAGCGCTTTCGCGTATTACCACATCTCCAGAGGACTAGTTACAGAGAGAGAAAATAGACTCAATAGATATTTTGTCTATGTATCTATTTTCCCTCTCTGTAACTAGTCATCTAAAGATGTTGTAATACACGAGAGCGTTCGGGCAACTCGCGTTCCTTTTCCCTAGTTTGTGTTTCTGCATCTATGAAGTCATGTGTTTACTGTGATTTTCGGGATATGAATATATAAGTAAGAAAAATATTAAAAAATATAATAAGCAATAAGTACCGAAATGCTAACTCTGGCCTGTAAACATGAACAGCGACGATAAACCTGCAAGAAGCCCATTCCCCACGTGATACTGTCACCTGGGTGGGAATGCTCAGTTCATAAGACCCGGTTATGCAGCCAGTATCGTTGATGATCACGAGTCATACAAGGGGAACATGCTTTATGGCACTCTTACCCCTACATCACCTCAAATCACCCAATGTTTTTTCATACTACTCGTTTCGGTTGCTGCTTGGCAAGTATACCCTATAAATTACGACACTGAAGAGTGACTGGAACAGTAAAAATAAATAAACAATTACTATTTCAGGCTCGCCCAATCAGAGTCTGAGCGGCACCGCTCGCCTTCACCCAGCTCCCTACGTCTCCCCGTCTGAGTGCCCAGTATCTTGGACGAATTCAAGGACATCAACTGAGATTACTGACAAACGAGTAACATCTCTAAAGACTGCAAAATGGACGATCTGGTGCTTTGAGGTAAGGTTTCCAGCCTCTCTCTTTAAATGGGGTAGGGTGTTGCTGGTCATGAATGTTACAGGTACCTGCTGAAGCTTAAAATTTTTCTCTATGCCGAGGGATTTTTGCGAAAATCTGTAGTGTGCCTATGGAGTGCCTTGGCCATCCCGCCAATCCAATGTAAAGTGTGGATCAACTCTAATATATATATATATATATATATATATAAACCCCAGGACCCTTTCTTCAGGGATTCCTGAAGCTCCGAGGCTGCGTTACCATCAGGAGAAAGGAAATGATGGATTCCTTTGGTGACAGTCCTACGATTCCATTGTACTACAATGACGGACACTTGCTAAAGGTGCCTTCTTACCCGCGGCGTTTGGAAAAGCTGGTAGAGAAACTATAATGTATAAAAATATTCTCTTTTTCTCTCTATGTTCTCTGTGCCTCTGGCTCGTACGTTTTTGTTTCATCTCTTACAATGGCTCCAGTCCACAACAAAGCATTGCAACACGATTTCAAAATATCAACAGACCAATAATCTATTTCGCCCGCCAACTCTCCTCCTGGCTTGCTCATTCCCAAGTTCTGTGCCTGTGTGGCCCACCGGTCCGGTCAGTGCCTGAGGCCCACCGGTAAGGTCCATGCCCTTGGCCTACCAGTCAGGTCCGTGCCTCTGGCCTACCGGATCAGGTCCGTGCCTCTGGCCTGCCGGTCCGTCACCCCCCGGAGCCCCTGGTAGCACCAGTGGGTGTCTCACTCCAGAGCCACAACTCCTGCCCTCATGTGTACCTCGGCAAGAATTTATTAAGGCCTTTCCCGGCTGCCTCCCGACTCCTGCCTTTCTCGTGTATCCCGCCACTCTGCTACAGCCCCTCACCCCTCCTCCTGCCACACACTCATTCCTTTTACAATTTTCCCGTCCTCTAACCTCGCTCTGCACCCTCCTCTGTATAAATTCTAGTCTCCTGTTGTCGTTCTTGTAAACCCTCCAGTCTATCTTTCCCATCTCTCCGGTACATTCTAACACTGACTCATACCGTGTTATTTCCTCGTCTTCACTTTAATGGTCCTGTTACTCCTGCCCTGCCTCCAGTTACAGAACCCCACACGAACTCGCTGGAAAACGCTTCTCACTTTACTACACACACACACACTTTGCTACACGGACTCACACTCGCCCTTACCTCTGGCTCTCTTCCTTGTCATGTTTCGTTGCCCGTCGTCCCTGGCTCACCACACACACTCTCACACTCAGCACCATTTCTCCCTCTGCTGCTTCCACAGTCCCATGGAGAGTTGAGGATCCTTCCATCTCTTTCCCTTCATTATCAGTCTTTCCATCTCTCCTTTCCACATCAACGTCATCTACTACTACTACTACCGCGACCACGACGACGATGTCTGCTGTACTAATACTAATGTCAGGGGAGTTCTCTTACTCTTCTCCTTTTCCATCTCTTCGTCCTACTCTTCCCATTCCACCAGCCCCTCCTTCCGTCTCATCGGCTCAGCAAATTACTTCAAATCCACTAGCCTCTCCTCCTCCCATCCCATCACCTACTGTTCTGTTCCCTCTCCCTCCAGATCCACAAATTCCTTCAGTGTCCCATCCTCCGCCCGCTCCACCAGCCCCTTCCCATCCCAATAGCCCCTTCCTTGTCCCCTCCCTTACCACGACCCTCTCCTCTCTTCCCTCCCCTCCCACGAGCCCTTCCTCTGTCCCGTCCCCTCCCAGCAGCCACTTCTCTGTCTCCTAACCTCCCACCAGCCTGTCCTCTGTCCCCTCCCCTCCCACCATCCGCCCCGTCTTCCCCGGGCATAAGAGCGCCTGCTCCCCGGAGTAATATTTACTTATTCTCTACTTGATTTTCTTCCGGAATAAAATGGCCACCAAAATCAATGGCCGGCCAGAATGTGAGCGGGGGCCAGTGTGTCACTCAGCTGCCCGGCGTGTAACATGCGCGAGAACAGCTACCCCAAGACGGTACTATACATAGGAACTTCATGGAGGAACAGGAATACAGCACGAGACATTACCGGGCAGAGAGAACAAAGTGAAATAAGACGTAACATAAGATATAGGAAACAGAGAGCGTAACATGAATGAAAAGCAACACCGTATGATGAATCAATAACGTTACCATCAACGAACAGCAGCGAAACATGAATCGACAACAATTGCGTAGAGTGAATAAATGACCAACAAGTGTAACGCGAACGAACTGCGGTGTAATATGAATGGTCTACAGCGTAATATGAATGAACATCAGAGTTAACACGAACACCAGCATAACATGAATGAACAGTTCAATAAGAGCGAACAGCAAAGGATGACGTAAGTGCCCCGATGGCAGAACAACTTCTCATCTACATTAATAAAAAAACAAAAATTAAGTAAAATCACAACGTAACTTGAATGAGTACCACGTGATAACCTTCAAAGAACGACACTAAATAACCTGAAGGAACATTATCTGATGACCTAACGTAACAACAAGCAAAGTAGCACACATATAACTCTACAGAGAAAACTGAAGGAACAACATCTCATAACTTGCTGGAACAGCTCGAAGTTACTTACAGGAACACAAAGGACCATCTTCAAGTAACAAGACAAAGTAATCTGAGGGGACGTCTGGGTAACTGAAGGGAGTATCGCAAGATGACCCGAAGGGTTCATCACAACGTAACTTTAAGGAGCAACCAAAAGTAACCTAAAAGAAACAAAAGCAGCAGGAGGAGGAGGAGGTACAAAAACGACTTCAGAGAAGAGCACGCGTTATCAAGTAACAAAAAATGACACGGAGGAGAAGCGCATCATAACGTGATGACACAAAAAACGGCACTGAGCCCCCACTAGGGACAGCGTAACCAACTCGCAACGCAGTCAGAAAACCGGTTAGAACGAGCTTAACGAAGGCGGGAGCAGACAACACTGACATACGTGTCGTTCTTGCTCGACAAATACACTGTCACAGTTTCAACCATACACACACGTACACACACACACACACACACACACACACACGCACACACACACACACACGCACACACACACACACACACACACACAACACACACACACACACGCACACACACACACACGCACGCACTGAAGCAGCAGGAGCATGGATACCTGCAGCTTTAAATAGAGAGAGAAGGCTAAAGCAAGAGCGAGATCTGATTCAGTAAATGATATCAGAAAGCGGAAGAGGTTAAGGATAAACTGAGACGAAGATATAAGGCAACACACCAGCCGGCTGCCATTTGAAATATAAAAGAGAGCAAGGCATAAGTATAGCAGGATAAGCAGGGACGGAGAATAACACTATAATTAGAATATTGCCGACAAGGATGAATATAATCCCAAACATTTCCATAACTTTATCATGAGCAAACTGATAGTTGCAGGACAGTTAATCAGGATGAGAGATTCAGATGGACTATTTTCAATTTTTTTTTTTTTTTTCTCAGTGGAAGACACTGTAGGCCCAACACCAGCCAGACTGAATAGGGAGGGATGTCTCGGAAAGCACTTGAGACATCTGAAAAAGGCAAACGTAATACTCTATAAAGGGCTTGACGCACAGCATGACTCACAATGGTCCTCGTGAATTTTCTCCATACGTGCTGATGAAGTGGTTCAGACACGCTTGGCAAGCCACCTGAAATGTGGTTCAAAATGTCGCAGGAGAAGCGCAAAGTGCTTGTTTTCAAGGAAAAAAAATAAAGACCATGAACTCGCAATGAGCAACATATCAGTCTCTTTGACGAGGGCGGTCGGTAAGGTACTACAAAAAGATAATCAGAAGGCAAACGGACGACTACTTACACAGGCAAAACTAACCTAAACGAGGACAATACGGATTCAACGAAAGGTCGCGTATAACGAACCTCTCAGACTTCTAAGACAGAGAGAGTTCCATTATACAGGAGAGGTAAGGATGGGTGGATTGTGTGTATCTGGGCTCCCATAGAAAACATTTGACACCGCACCACACGGGAGGCTAGAGTAGAGAAGCTGGACCTTCAGGCAGAGATATAAGGAAGGGGAGGCTCTTGCGTCTGACAGAGTATCACCGTAGCGGAAGGGAACACAGGGGAGAAATGTTATGGAATCCTAAATGAAATGGACCGATGCCATTCGCGATGAGTCACAGGACCCCTTCCTAAAATCGCTGATCTTGTTGATCTACTTAACATCAGTTCCAGAGGGACTGGACTGCTCTCTGAATGTGTTCGCTGATGGAGCAAAGATCATAAAGGAAGTAAAAAGTGAGGAGGATTCCATCAACTTACTACAAGGGACCGAGAGAGAGAAAAAAAAAACAGTCGGTCTGATAAATGGTTAATGGAACTCCGCCCGAGTAAAGAGTAAAGAGGATGGGACACGCTGAAAGAAGGCCTAGGTAGTAATATTATCTAGCAGGAAATAAGCTGCTGGAATCTACGGGGGGAGAGGGACTCGGGAATCGATATTGTACTTACACTGTCGACAGCGCCTCACCTTGGGAGAGTCGTAAAGGAGACGAACCGACTGCTGGCAAACATTGGAATAGCATTTACATACAGAGATACGAAAATATTCAGCAGACAGTCTATATCAGACCAAAACTAGAATAATATCCTTAAAAGTCTGGTCGCAGCATTTGAAGAAACACAAAGAAATAACAAAAGAGGTCCAGAGAAGGTCAACAAAGATATAACCCAAATTAAGATAACCTAGTTACTGTGAGAGGTTAGTGGCCGTGAATTTGTCCACAATGGAAATGAAAAGAGTAGGAGGTCACTTTATTGAAACCTTTAAGTTTTTAAACCAGTTTCATAATGTTAACAGGTCCGCGAAAAATGAAAAGATAAAGCTAGATTAAGCAAGAAACTAGTCAGAAAATATGAAAAGAAGTACTTTATCACATCAAAAGCAGTGGATGGATGGATTAAACTGAGTGACGACACTGTGAATCTGAGAGCGTACAAGGGTTCAAAAATTTATGGTAGAAATTTCAAGGGATGTGCGTAGAATTCCTTTCCTGTACAGTTCAGATAGATAATCAAAAGCAACATTACCACAGCTTGAAGTACAACACAAACACACACACACACACTGGGCTGCCAGTGTAAGGTGGAGTGGGGTTGGCCAGTATAAGGTGGAGTGGGGCTGGCCGGTGTAAGGTGGAATGGAGCTGGCCGGTGTAAGGTGGAGTTGGGCTGGCCGGTATAAGGTGGAGTGGGGCTGGCAGGTGTAAAGTGGAGTGGGGCTGGCCGGTGTAAGGTGGAGTGGGGCTGGTCAGTATGAGGTGGAGTGGGGCTGGCCGGTATAAGGTGGAGTGGGGCTGGCCGGTATAAGGTGGAGTGGGGCTGGCCGGTATAAGGTGGAGTGGGGCTGGCCGGTGTAAGGTGGAGTGGGGCTGGTCAGTGTGAGGTGGAGTGGGGCTGGCCGGTATAAGGTGGAGTGGGGAAGGCAGGTGCAGGTTGGCGTGGGGCAGGTTGGCTTGGAAGGCGTCAGGGAGGTGGACGAGGCTGATCATTCACTGGTGTTAACGTGCGCCGTGCACGCCACCTCCCATCTTCGTACCCTTCCCCGCCCCCGGTCAGCCTTCCTGCAGTACGTGCCAGGCAGCACTCCCTCTTCCACCCCAGTGCCTCTCTCTGGCCCTCTACGGTTGCGCCAGTTATCTTACTCTGCATCGCCATCTCCCCCGAAGCCCGTGCTTTGTTTACTTCCCAAATCACCACGTCTGAAGCACCCTCCAGCCGGGGCTCTCGGTATAAAAAGGCACCTGCGCCACCCTCGTACCTGCCGCCGACTTGGCAACGCCGCGGAGCCAGACTACACACTACAGTTGTGTACATCACCGGCTGATGAGAGCGGAGAGGAAGGGAGGGTCAGCAGATGGGCGTACGTATGTGTACACAGACAAAGAAGCGTCACAACGGACAACGTACACGACCAGACTATACTAAAATCCCTCCCCCCCTTCCCCCTTCCCCCTCTACCTGTGCTTCTGGTGGAAGGAGTGGAAGTTTGCGTGAACGTGTGGAATTACTTACACAGTACGGGAGGAGAGCTCTACACTCGTGAGGCCCCATCACTCGACTATTCTGTGCCATCAGGCAGTCCTTTAAGATGGATAAGTACACTGCTGGCATTTACGACTTCATCATCCAGCCTGTTCCAATCATCCATCACTCTTTTGGTAATTCTTCACGTCCTTTTTCTCTACAGGTTCGAGCCTAGCTTTCCGTTACATGCTCTGGTGTCGCTGTCACAGCATGTCACGAAAGAACTGTTAACTGGCGGCGTGAGTGCGAATGCTGTTTGGGATTACAATTTGTGTTACGGGGTGAGAGTCTTTAAACTCGTGTCGTCCCTCTCTTAATCTTATAATTGTGTAACATAGCTTCACTTCCGTGAGGATGCACACACACACACACACACATACACACACACATATTACAAGCAAATAACCATTTACCGACTAGCCCTGAGGGAAGGATGAAGAGTTGGGTTGGCTGTGGACCTTCTGCAGTGTGTGTAGGTGTGTTTGTGTGTGATTACCTATTTCTACTGGGAGGGGGAGGGGGGATGGAGAGAGAATTCTACATTCGTGGAGCTCCATCTCTCGCACTTCTCATAAAACTTTTTAAACTTACGCATGCTGTCCACATTTACAATTTCCTCACTTCGTTTACTCCATTCAACTACTATTCATATGCTATAAAACTACTTCTTCAAAACTTTTCTAACCAGTTTTTTTGCTTAATTCCATTTTATGGCCAACGGCCGTTCTGTCCTTCCGTCTTTCTCAGAACTGTTTAGCTCTACCAGTCCACAATATTCTTTTCCATGTATCACAGTTTCTCCTTTCTTTATCCTCTTGTACTCGTTTCTTGCTGGCTGGAGCTACGCCTGTATCTCTTCCAGAGCTCCTCTATTAGATCCTTCGTGTGTGTGTGTGTGTGTGTGTGTGTGGACCTGATACATTGCCAGAGGACCGTCACCCACCTCCACACCATACACTCCACCCACCATCACTACCTAGAACAACACACACACACCAAAGTCGCGCGTCCCTCGCAGGACATGAGACTCCCGTTCACCATTCACTGGTGGACTGGAGCCTAGGCTAGCGGGGAGGGAGCCTCCCTTGCTGTAGTCTCAGCCCCAAAGTGGTGGAATCCAGACTCTACCCCTACCAGCCATGCTGCCAAGTGCACGACGGGTAGCAGCCACCTCCTCCTTCTCCTCCTCCTCCTCCTTCTCCCACTCTGGAGCCGACGCGAACGACCAATACCCGACCAGCCGACAGCGAGAGGATATTAAATTTGATTTTTGCCTCAGAATAAATTAAAGAACGTCTGAGTAGTGCGGTCGTGGTGTTGGCGCCTCTCTCTCTCTCTCTCTCTCTCTCTTCTCTCTCTCTCTCTCTCTCTCTCCCTCTCTCTCTCTCTCTCTAGCACTTGACAACACG
>JAYMFT010393771.1:0-19476 GCA_038088735.1 Panulirus argus
ATATATATATATATATATATATATATATATATATATATATATATATATATATATATATATATATATATATACATGTAAACTCGGGAGTTAGGTAGTTATATCTAATATTTCTAAATCTATTAGTGGTAGATCATATTTTTTTTATGACATAGTCTTCGCAAAGTTGCTATTACTTAAGTCACTGCGCAGTCGTGCGATATTTCATTCTACCTTTAGATCGCTTCTGATGATGTCACACAAAGCGCGGATAGTTGCTGGTGGAATGGGTCGGAGTAATCCACCTTTCGGAGTCCTTCGCTAAACCTCTCTTCGTGCCCTCGTTCCACTCATGTTCTACTTGCAGAGAATTGTCTTTCCATATTTTCTGGCACTCTTTGGTTTCGTGTTGTAGTCCTCTTGTTGACCATTGCTCTGTGTTACGAAGACCTGAAGCTCCTCAGCAAGTAGGGGTCTGCACCAAGGCCTCTGGAGGCCAACAAGTGGAGGTCCTCACAAGAATTATAGAAGTCCTCACCACGGCCTCTGGAGGCCAGGAAGTGCAGGTCCTCACCAAGGCCTCTGAAGGCCAGCAAGTGGAGGTCTTCACAAGAATTATAGAGGTCCTCACCACGGCCTCTGGAGGCCTGGAAGTGGAGGTCTTCACCAAGGTCTCTGGAGGCCAGCAAGTGGAGGTCCCCACCAAGGCCTCTGGAGGCCAGCAAGTGGAGGTCCTCACCAAGGCCTCTGCAGGCCATGAAGTGGAGGTCCCCATCAAGGCCTCTGGAGACCAGCAAGTGGAGATCCCCACCAAGGCCTCTGGAGGCCAGCAAGTGGAGGTCCTCACGAAATCACACTGGCCCCCAAAATGAATATAATGATATCATTCCCCTTCCTCTACTCACTCGCATTTATTTCAACTTAACTTTTGGTTCCTCCCATGTAAATTTCTCCCCCGAAATTCATATCGCCCATTAAAAAAAATCTATACACCCAATAATTCTATAAGAGTGGAAGTCAATCAGTTTCAAACACGGTAAATTCTCCAATAAAATTTACTCTCCCAATTATTTCCACAAATAAAACATTGCAGAATATTCTATTCTCGTCAGAAAAACCTATTGGAATATGACCTAAATTTACCCAGCCGGAGCCGCCGGTCTTATTGTTCAGGAAAACCAATATTTTACTATAACAAAAGTATTTCTTTTTCCAGGGTGAACGTATTTTTTTCCCCCTCCTCTCTCTCTCTCTCTCTCGCTTTATATTGGAAAACCATATTATTTACAGTTAAACTTTGATCATGCGCGGGTCTGGATGTGTTATGTGTGTGTGATGTGTGTGTGTGTGTGTTTGTGTGAGTGTGTGTGTGTGTGTGTGTGTGTGTGTAAGAGCTGGAATACGGGGTGTCATTGATAGGGTGTAGTGTGTGATAGACGCTATGGAGTGTAGGGTGTAACTCTGAACACTGGCTCTCCTCACCCTACCTATACCCTGCCCATGTTGCCTCACCCTGCCATCGGTAACTCACCCTACCTCTTGTGCCTCATGCAACCCTCCGTAACTCACCTCACCTTTCCTTCTCGCCCTGCTACTTCTGCTCCCACACCCTACCCCTCCCCTTCAACGCGCGCTGCCTCGTCGGGCATCATCTAATTAACGCTTGAGTTTATATTGGTTCTGAACTCTCGAGTCAAATAAGATAATTGTACGGACGAATTCATTCATATCCCCGTTGTATGTGGGGAAACTGTCTGTGTGTGTATGTGTTCCTGTCTGTGTATAAATGTCTGTACTGATTCGCACGTCACCGTGTCTGTGAACGAGGGAGATAACTGTCCCCACGTTGCTTAGTTGCGCTGCCGCGGATGTGTGTGGCGCGATCTCTCTCTCTCTCTCTCTCTCTCTCTCTGCAGCGTAAAGTGACCGTTCCTGATCTCACAGTCAAATTTGTCGACGGGTGTTAGGTTTCACGAGGGCGGTTTCTCGACCCGCGCTGCCTATTCCCCCGTCCGCAGCGTCAAACGGGGAGGTGTTTACATGAGTTTACATGGGAAAGACCGACAACAGGAGGCCCGATTGGCCCACGACTGGGTTGTCTGTTAAAGGAAAGAAAAAGAAAGTTTAATTTGACAAGAAAATGTAATTCCGCTCAGCAATTCTTTAAGCTATCACCGACTCCCCGCTGCTGCACATTAGCCTTCTACTGCCCCCGTTACCGCTGTCGTTTATACAGATTATATCTGGCGTTTTCCTCATAGTATACCTGAACTGGGTGAGGCAGTGGGTAACGTGGAGTGTGAGTCAGACATGAGGTGAGAGAAAGAGATGAGGTTGAATGAAGGGCTTTTACCTACGTGGGTGATCGAGTTTACTACTGCATTAGAGGAACTGCGTAGGGGTACTGGGGTAATTAGAGGGTTCACTGCTGTACTGGGGAGGTATTTTGGGTGCTAGGGTTTACCAGACGGTTAACACTGTTGTACTGGGGGGAGGGGGGGAGTTCTGTAAGATACTGGGGTGAGCAGAGGGTTCACTACTGTACGGGGAGAGATGTGCGTTGGGGTTCTGGGGTGACAGCTGCCAGGGAAATTTTCTATTAGCTATTGAAACCATAGAATATATATATATATATATATATATATATATATATATATATATATATATATATATATATATATATATATATATATATAAATATATCATCTCTGTCTCTCATCATTTCTGTGTAGCTTTCTTTTCTTCTTCGTCTCCCTCGTGTTGATTACTTTATCAATTCTGTTCATCCCTTCTTCTTTGTCTCTATGTGCCTTTTGATTACTCTCTATTATCCTGCCCCCTTCTTCTCCTCTTCCTGTGTTCTCTTGTACGTCTCCCCTCCTCTCCTTCGTCCCTCTGTACACATCCGCATGGTAATGGACTGACATGCTCGATTTATCCCCCCCCCCTCCTCTCTCTCACTTTGAAAAATGAGGTTGAGGAATACCTGGAGGGAGAGAGAGAGAGAGAGAGAGAGAGAGAGAGAAAGAGAGAGAGCAATGGAGAGAGGCGTCTTACAGTGTACTGGTGTTATACTATGTGGTTCCTTCAACCAACCTCACATTGACACACTAGGTGTGTAGACTCTCCCCCCTCCTTCCCACACACCCCCAACCAGCCTCGCACTCGACACGCAAGGTGTATAGTCCCTTCATCCAGCCTCACACCAACACACTAGGCGTAGATCCCTCTAACCGGCTTCACACTACCACACTAGGGGTGGTATCATTTGATTTCCGCCGGTTACCCCGGCACATTTATCGAGCACCCCATGCTCGCTCCTGGGAGCGGTAGCGCAAAAGGGATTTGCAGAGGTCGCAAAGGGTCTTAGTCAGACCCCCAGGGAGGGGTTGATATTGCATAGAGGGGGTTACAGTTTATTTGCCGATGTTTCATTGAATACATAGTTTCATATGGCAAATTTCAGCTGAAAAAAGAAAAAAGTGGATTTAAGTTTGAAATTTCAGGTATCCTGTTATTAACAATATGGTGTTGTGACATTTTCCTCTTCGGTTTGTTCAGACCTTATCCCTTTTTAAAAGGTCTTATTCATATTTTTTTTCCCCCCCACATTCCAAGACGCAGCGTTCTAGTCTGTGTCCAGATCTTTGGCCACAAACCTTACAATTCACATGGTAATAGACCTCCCCCCTCCCTATCTATCTCCCAAAGCCAGCCTCACAACCAAAACGAGATGTGGTCCGCCCGGTCAGTGTCTCACTTATCCACTTCAGTAGGTTCTGCAAAGACCTCCCCCTCCCTCCCTCCCCATGAGCCTGTGTTTTCCCCACTGTTATTAAACTGATCCAGACCAGTGGTGCGGGAACACGCACGGGCGGGGAGGTCACTCACCTCCCTCTCTCTCTCTCTCTCTCTCTCTGGTGAGGCAAAGGGACACCACCATCCCCCCCCCCTCTCCCTCCTCACCCCCTCCTCACAATCCTCACACGAAGCACAGGAAGGTACTGACTCATCATGAGGTCCCGTTACCGCTGGACTGCAGTGCAAGATCACTGGCATAGTATAACAGAGTCTGGGAGCAGCGCCGTGGTTCAGCTCCCATGATAATTGCTGGCAGTGTGTGTGTGTGTGTGTGTGGTGAGGGGCAAGGGTAAGGGAAGGGAGGCTTGGCCAGCCTTTAGTCGCGGGTTCGAGAGAGAGAGAGAGAGAGAGAGAGAGAGAGAGAGAGAGAGACCCCCCCCGTGTGCTGCACCCCAGGGCAGATGAGGTAATCACAATGCCGTCGGGTCTGGATGAAGTGGATCACACGAGCTGTAAGCGTTTCTAGGCTGTGTAAGCCTCTCTCTCTCCCATTTATCAAGACGCATCACAGCGACCTTAGGTGTACGCGCGTTTGTCTTATTTCACCTTATTTCGTCCTGTGTCTCTTCTCGTTCTGTCTTAGGTCGTGGTTCGCTCTGTCATTTTCATTAGTGGTTGATGTACGTAGATTTTTTTACCCTGGTGGGCCCTTGAGGAAATTCACTTACCCATGGGTCGTACTGCCGGTGCTCATGGGTCGTACCGTCTTGCTCAAGGGTCGTACCGTCGTGATCAAAGGCCTTACCGTCGTGCTCAAGGGTCGTACCGTCGTGCTCAAGGGTCGTACCGTCGTGCTCAAGCGTCGTATCGTCGTGTTCAAGGTCTTCCAACAGTATAGTTCGTCCGCTCGACTTGCGACGGCGGAATCGTGTTGGGAATTCGACCCACACAAACGCCCGGGCTCGTCCCATTACGATGCTATCACCAGCCGACGCTACGAGTTTGGCAGGGCTCTAATTAAATGCATATGTTAATGAACTTCGTTTGATTGATGTAACGTCACATCACCTCGGCTGTTGATGAGCGTGACGCAGAGTTCTAGCCCAGGTTCGCCTTTGGGGCACGAGCCGCAAGTGTAGTAGAGTAGCTTATTTAGTGTGGTTCTCCGCCTCTGTCCAGGCGCTGGCTTGTGACGTCCACGGGTTATCATGAAGCCAACGAAGTCACTCCCAGCGTGACGTCCGTCCCGTCCGTTCCACGGGACATCATGGTGCCACCCAGACATATACGTTATATAGTAACTGGTGTAGAATTTCAAAATGTATATCAATAAACTATAAATTTAGATAATTGAAGATTGTAAGGTTAATACAACTGCTATTTACCTTTCGGATGTTTGGATAATTCCGAGGCAACAGCCGTGTGGATTTGGACAGCGGTGGTGTAGTGGTGTGGGTGGGTGGAAGCTGTGGAGGAAAGGTGGATGATCGCTGTTGTGTTCGTGGGACTTGGGTAGAGCGGGGCCACCGCCGTCGGTTAGCCTAGTAAACGAGGAACAGAAATGAGAGAGAGAGAGGACGGTGTGGATGGGTGGTTGCACGCGTGGATAGACTGTAATAACAGTGACTGTGACACAGAGTACATTGGGCGCTCCAGCACTGACAGTGCAGCAGTGCAACTCATCCGTCACTGCAGTGAGATAGGGTTGGAGGGGGGGAGGGAATGCCTGAGGAGCTAAGCTCACTTGAGACGAGCCTGATGGCAAACTTCTAATCTCACTGCTCACGAGACACCACGATCACCTGGGGGTACTGGGACGACACATGATTCACAGGACGGCAAGTAGTATATCCCTGACGGAGTAGTTAGAACAATATACCTTTTTTTTTGCTTTTATGTCGAAGGCTCCAGTCACGGACAAAAGTCTTCGTCAAGGCCGGGCCCCAACTGAAATATAGAAAGAATTGAGGAAAGGGGAGGAAAAAGGACAGGGGAAAGTATTAACGAATTTTTGAGAAAGTAAAAGACCTGTCTCTTGAAATGTGCTGGTTTATGGCAGGTTCCAGTAATACGAAGGAGGAACAAGTTTCGTTGACGCTGGAGAACAGTTCACATCACTCGCCCGTCTTCCATAGTTGTGGGGGTGGGGGGGGTGAACACTTCCGGTAGAAAATGAAAGGTATAGAAGCATTATTTCTTGGATTAGGAGAGGAATGCCTCCCGAGCCGGGCAGGGGAGGAGCCGGCTCTGATGGTGGGGGATTTAGACCCCGAAAAAGAAGAAAAGACAAACTCGTCGAGGAATTTAAAGGCCGGGGCCTGAGTTTGTTGGTGTAGGGGATTACGACGTCGGGGGAGATGATTGAGTCTCGGGCGCAAGGGGTTGGGGAGGTCAGGGGCCCCGGTGGAGATTGGACTGGCTAGGTTGGCAAGACGCGTTTCCGAAGTTGGAGGAAGCCGAAGGTAAACGTGGCGAGTGTGGATGAAGGAAGATGAGGAGAATTCACGAAGGATCATAAAGGATTTTATACGTTGGTGGGCAACCTAGAAACTTTTTTCTTTTTCAGTGTAGAAAGAGATTCTTAATTTTATTTCATGGAACAGGTTGATGTTGTGTTGGAACCTCTCGTAAGTAATTTCAGGAAGATTACTATGTAGAGTTAGTTGGTGTTTGATGTTCTGTGGCCTTGTAAGCACCAGTGGTTGAACACTGAAGGGAAGATTGTTGTTAGCTGGCGAGGGGTCGAACGGGGAATGAAGGAGTCCAAACGAGGAACGGCTCCAGATTATGTCTGTAACACGGATACCCAAACGATAAGCCATCTGCTGCCCGTAAGTAAGGCTCAGGGTATCCAACCCAGTCGTTCTGTGTCAGTGTAGAGTAAATGGCACGTGACAGGTCTGCTCTGTGGCGAGGTAACGAGGGTGGAAAAGACGTTCTTAGCTACGGATCAGCGATCAGATGGCCGCAGAGCATGATAAGCAGTTACGTCAAGAGGTACTGAATGGCAGTAGATGAAGAGGGAGTGTTTGTCTTGTTCCCAGGACGATGACTGTAGCCACTTGATTCCCACAAGTCATGTCAGGCCTTTTGGGATTGAGATGGTTTTCGTCTACAGCCTTTTTGACATCCGTGCAGCGAGGGTACCAGGGTGTCATTACAACTTCTGGGGTCTCTGAAGGACTGGAATGTTGCATTCTGTGTCGCGGATTGATTTCAATCCATGTTGATATTGAAGAAAAGGTCAAAGTGGTAGCAAAATCAGGGAAACCAGACTACGGTATTGGTCTAAGCCCCTCTCCAGAACATGGGACCTGACAGCTGATGTTGGGTATGATCAAGTAACAGGAGAGGTGTCGCATGGTCTTCGTCCGAAGCAGCTGGGAGTCCAGTGAGAATAAGTAAGTCGAGACAGACAGACTGGAAGTGAAAATGATGAGGAATTATGCCAGAATACTCTCCTTATGACGCCGTAAGGTGGGAAGGAGAGAAGCCAATATTTCCTCGGCTAGAGAAGGAAGGCTTTGAGCTGCACCGAAGATTAATTCTCCTGGACTTTCTGTTTGCTCTCCAGGAGAAGTATAAACAAACACGAAAAGCTCGAGAACTCAAATTTTCTAAGGTCTATCGAGGCTGGAATCACGGAAGCCGCCTGGGCTCCAGGTAACAGACTTTACTTTAGGCCGAAGGTGTCAAACTTCCGTGGTGGCACCGAGGCCCAGACGTCTGCCACCTTGGTGGTGACGCCCCGCGCAATACCTGTGGCCAGAAACATCACCACTTGTCCATAGACAGTAGGGGGCGCACCAGGTACGGCAACGTGAACCTTCCTGCGTCAGACAACAAGTTGGTTTGGGACACGTCATTCCCCTACCAGACCCTGATAGCACGCACGGACGTACAGAGAACACCAACACGAACGCTTTACGATAGCGCGCATGACCATAGTCTGAAAGTACCGCAGTATGGCTTTCGCCATATTACAGCGATTAAAAAGAATATTGTTCCCCGTCCGGCTCGAAAAACAGAATCCTTTTGTTCGAGTAAAAACATCGGTCCTGTGGGGAACAATGAGAACCCGGATCTCGCTGCCTGTATTGAAGTCATATTCCAATAGTTTATTTTAACAAAAACAGAACCGCTCCCCCCGCAATATTTAATTTGCTGAAAACGGTTTGAATAGAAAACTTCGAGGATTTGGACGGAACGGACGCACATGAGAAATTCGCCGTTTCTGGAGCTGGCTTTCCCTGTCAGAATTACTGGAATATTGTTGAGGGGCGACATTCATGTTCAGTGAAGCTCTTTTGACTGAAGAAAGATACTAAAGTAAATGAAGAACAGTGGAAAAGTAGGAACAAGACTTTACTGTATCTATCACAGTCTTTCGTAACTCACAATTACAGAGGCCTTGGTCAAGACCTTCAGTAGCTGGGCTCCGGAGGTCTTGGTGAAAGCCCACACTTGCTGGCCTCCAGAGGCCTCTGTGAGTACCTCCACTTTCTGGCCTCCAGAGGCCTTAGTGAGGACTTCCACACTCTGGCCCCCAGAGGCCTTAGTGAGGACCTCCACTTTCTGGCCTCCAGAGGCCTTGGAGAGGTCCGACACTTACTGGCCTCCAGAGGCCTTAGTGAGGATCTCCACTTTCTGGCCTCCAGAGGCCTTGGTGAGGACCTCCACTTTCTGGCCTCCAGAGGCCTTGATGAGGACCTCTATAAGCCTTGTGAGGGCCCCTACTTGCTGGCTTCCAAAAGACACCACCAGCACATCCCACCTCACCCCAACACGCCTCACACCACCCCACATCATCCCACCTCACCCCAGCACAATACACATCATCCCAATATCATCCCAACATCATCCCAGCATCATCCCGGCACACCTCGCATCACCGCCCCCCAATACACCACACACCCCGCCATAATCAATCCACAGAAGAAACTTTGGTTCTGGCGTGTAATCCATCTTCTCTTTCTCTCTCGTCTGGACCCAATGGCGCTCTCGTTCCATCTCTAATTCCGCGTATGTTATTACCGGAGAGAAAATCATTATCTTAGTTTTTATGGTCATCACCAAAAGAAGAAAAAAACATTTTTCTTCTGGTCCTCTTCTTATTACGTCTTGTTGTCACTGTCCTTTTTTCTTTTCTGTTATTTAGAGGACGATAGATGAAAAGACACAGTCTCTCCTTATCCTCCTCTTCCTCTTCCTTCTCCTTTGCCTCCTCCTCCTCCTCCTCCTTCTTCTTCTTCTTCTTCTTCTTCTTCTTCTTCTTCTTCCAGAAGAATTATTACTTTGGTTGAAGTCTTTCGTGGTGTAGGGCTTTATCTGTTGATGCGATCCATTCTTCTGCTGCGTCTGTTACTGCTGATGCTGTTACTGGCAGCGTTGTATTTATGCTTCTGCCGTTGCTGCTGTTACTGTTGCTGGCGTTGAGGCTACTGTTACTGCTCCTAGCGATCACGTTACTGTTAACGCTGCTGGCGTTGATGCCTCTGTTACCGCTGCTCTTGTAGATACTATTTCTCTTAGTCTGGATGGCCGAATTATTTTTCCCATTAACGGGCGTCCATACAAGATTTCCAGGATGCCTTAGTTCAGCCAAGGAACTCAATGGCAGCCGGACTCTTCTGTAAATGTTGCCAAAGAGAAAGACGAAGAGTTTCTGTTCATTAAGACGCCACCCGTGTGTGTCTTCAAGACCGCCGTTGAAAGTGAAATTTCAGAATTTCTTTACAGTGTCTAGATTTAATACTTCCGTTGGAGCTGGAGTTATCTTGGGGGTTCTGAAGTCGTTCCAGAAGGTTTGACGTCTTTCCAGACGGTCTGAAGTCGTTCCCAAGGGACTGAAGTACTTTTCGTGCAGTATGAAGTTCTTCCAGAGGGTCTGAAGTCCTCCCAGAGGGTCTGATATCCTTCCAGAGGGTCTGAAGTTCTTCTCGAGGGGCCTGAAGTCCTTCTTGTGGGGTCAGAAGTCCCTTCAGAGGGGCTTACATCCTTCCATAAAGGTTGAAATTCTCTAAAGGGGCTGAAAGAAGTCCAGGGAAGCTGCGCTTCTTTCAGAGGACATAAAATCCTTTTTGAGAGGCTAATTTCCTTCAAGAGGAGCTGAAATCCTTCCAAAGAAGCTGAAATAAGATCTTACAAAGGTCTGATGTCCTTTAAGAGGGTCCGAAATCTCTTCCAGAGAGTCTGATATCCTTCCAAAAAGTGTGAAGTCCTTTCCAGAGGTCCTGGTGTCCTCCCTGAAGGTGCGAAGTCCTTTCCAGGGGGCCTGATATCCTTTCAGAAACCGTGAAGTCCCTTCCAGGGGTCCTGGTGTCCTTCCAGAGTGTTTAAAGCCATTTCCAGAGGGTCTGACGTCCTGCCAGAAGGTGTCAAGTCCTTTCCCAGAGGAGCTGAGGTTCTTCAGATCGTTGTTATGAAGGTGTCCGGCGGCCGACGTTAAGCCTCTGGGAAGACCCTTCCCTGTGAGCACCTCGTTCCCTCGTAACTACACTTGTGTACATTAGGAAAACCCAGCGCCATCGTTAGCGTACAGCTGGGGATGAGAGGGAGGCTTTATGTCCCCTGGAATGGCCTCCCCACACGCTCTTAACCCCCAACTTTGTTAACATAACAATTAATGCAGTCATATATATATAAGTGTAAATATATATTGCTCTTGGGGGTTGGGAAGAACGAATACTGCCCACCTATCTATCTCCTGTATGTCGTAGAAAATAAGGGAAGGGGGACGGGAGCGTTGGGGGGGTGGGGGTGGATGGACAGTAAATCCACTCGTCCTGTATTATCACATTCTAAAAGTAGGATCAGAGGAAGGAGGAAGAGGAGGAGGAGAGCGAGGGTTATCAAGGCTCATTTCTAGGCGCTCCCTCGTTGAGGCGGGCAACACACACATACACACACACACACACCAGATCATTAGATCCAAAGGGACAGTCTTCCGCTTTAGCCCGGTGGACGCAGTATGGAGGCTCCCGCTGTATCAGAGACTCTCGGGCGGCAGGTCCGGCTAATTAGCTCAGCTTCCCCGGCTGTTGATAGACCGTAAAAGAAGTTTTTCTTTCTCTCTTTTTTTTTCTCTCTCCTCTCTCCCTCTTTTTTTTTTTTTTTTTTGACTGTTTTCGAATGTGGGGAAGTTGGTTGGCTGAAAGAGAGAGAGAGAGAGAGAGAGAGAGAGAGAGAGAGAGAGAGAGAGAGAGTGGGAGAGGAGAGGGCCTTTTGATTGAGGAGTTTTCATCCTGTTAATTAAACCAAGTTGTTGCTTACCTGATGAGAACCGGCTTCCTTTCGCTCCTCGTGGAGATACTGGAGCTTCATTAGCGCCCTGGCCGTTCTCGCGACGGACGAACGGCCAGGGTGATGCAAGAACGGCTCCTTTCGCTGTCCCATCATGGAGTCCGTGGCTCGTCGACGCCACGTTCTCGTATGTGATGAACGGCTAGGGTATTGCTAGAACGGCTCCATCACTGTCCATGGGGTTTGTGGCTCGTCAGCGCTACGTTCATGTAATAGATGAACGGCTAGGGTGATGCAAGAACGGCTCCTTCGCTGTCCATAGAGCCTGTGTCTCGTCAACGCTACGTTCTCATAAATAATGAACGGCTAGGGTGATGCAAGAACGGCTCCATCACCGTCCATAGAGTCTGTTGCTCGTCAACGCTACGTTCTCGTAAGGGATGAACGGCTAGGGTAACGCTCGAACGTCTCATTCACAATTATTCAACACTGTGGCTCGTCTCGTTACCTTTCCATCCATCTTTCGATCCGTCTCGTTCAATTTGTGAAGCGGGGGGGAGGGGAGGGGGGCCGAACGCCATGAACGTTACCAAGAGATGAACGTCTGGGGACTAATGTGCAAATGTGAGCCAGCGAGGCTCCAAACGATTATATCAATGCTTCGGCAAAAGTAGAATAAGAAAAAAAAAAGAAGACTGAATGAAAATAGCGAAACTTCCCGACACAGTCAATGCCTCTGTCGAATGCAAGTGCTTCAGTGAAACAGCGAGGCCTTGTCCGACTGAAGCAGAATGCCTCAGTGAGCGAGCTCGACCCGTGTTTTGCCCGGCACCTTCCATCTGCCCTCCGCCAGAATTCGGAGCTTCGCTCCAGAGCGAACCTCAGCCTCGAACCTGAACCTTTGAAGATTATTATGGCCCGCCCTCTGCCCCCCCCCCAAAAAAAATGATAATTTGCCCTCGCACGCTGCAGCCGGCCTCATCACAACGACAGAAACGACGCCGGCATCACCGCGATCAGCAATGAAGTCGAAAGTAATCGTAATATAAGGAATTAAGCCGAGATCATTAAAAGTTTCCACTCTGGCAATTAGCGAGACCCATAATTTGAAGATCGCCAACTTTTGGCGCTGCTAAAACTTGGCTTAGTTAACTCGGGCATGAGAGTGTCCATCCCCCCCCCCCCCCCATACCCCCTTCCCCCTTCCCCCCACTCCCTCCCCCTTCGCCCCACCCCCTTAAAAAAAAAAGTTGAAAACTCCATGAAAATTATTATAAAAGAGAAAAATATTTTGAAAAAAAAATATAATGCATGATGTTCCATAAAATGTTATTGAAATCCTTTTTTTTTTTTTATCTTTTATGACAGGATGAACTGCAAAGAGAAGAACGCCTCGTTTGGATATAGTCATATTTGGTTGAAAATATGAAACCATACAACACGTTAATCGTAGGAATGAAATATGCACTCCCCCTCAGAAATCAGCTCACGATCCCCTTAAGAAGATTTTGGAAGATAGACTGAAGTCCATAGAGGTGGTCACACACAAGGGCTTCTTCCAGATGGGAACGTAGTGGTCTCCTCCCCGAAGAAAACGGGTGTCATGTTTCTTGCTCAAATATGGGTGTTAATTATCTTTTATTCAAAGTTTAAATCCGCTGGCTCAGGCGATTCACCCTAGCGCGATGGCGGGAGCCCCTCCAGCGGGAGTCAGTGCGGAGGACTGATTGTCCGGGCGATTTAGCTCTTTGGGAAGTAATTAACGAGCCGGTTATCGACTGAAGAGAGAAGATTCGTGAGAGATTTAAATTCGCAGGAACGTATGAATGCTGGTCTCTGGAAAGACTCCGAAAGTCCAGAGAGGCCTCGGGCAGCTTATTTCCTCCGAGAGTTTGACTAGGTTTGGTGAAAGACTGATGCATAGTTGACTTGGGGCCCCCGAGTCATTCTCTGGAAGGTTAATTTGCCGGCGTTGGCGTCGTAGGCGCTGGAAGGTGCGTCTTCCAGAGACGAAGGCGGGCAGGGAGAGGACTGGGGCTGACATGACCTGGTAGAGATTTGGTGTTGACGTGGACTGGAAGAGGGTTGGTTGACGTGGACTGGGGGAGGGTTGGTTGACGTGGACTGGAAGAGGGTTGGTTGACGTGGACTGGGGGAGGGTTGGTTGACGTGGACTGGAAAAAGACTGGATGACATAGTTAAAAGTTGAGAAGATATTATTTAGCTGATTGAAAAAGAGAAAAAGGAAAATTACAAGATGCTTGGCAGATTAGGAATACGAATTTGATTGACTTTTCAAAAGGTTTTGGGAGGTAACAGGTGACTGGCCAAGAGAAGATTAACTTGATTGGCTTTCCTAAGAGAAACAGACGTGAGAAATAGACTAAAAGACACAGAAATCTTATTGGTATTTGAAGAACTGAGGAACGCGAAGAGAATATTGATTAGTCGGTAAAAAAAAGAAAGAAAAATAGAAATAGAGAGGCTGTTGGACAGCAATTGAAAGAAGTGGAGGTGTGGGTGTGTGTACCTTCAAGCAAAATGTACACTTTCATGCACTGGAAAGCAAAGATGGCAAGAAAAAGCTCCAAGGAAAGAACAAAATACTGGAATCTTGGAAAGGGAGATGGGTAATGGAAAACGGGAAGAGCCAGCAGTTTGGGAAATGGGTGACTGTGAGGAAATAAGCAAAGAAAAGATGAATAACCGATCTTGAAATGAAATGATGAGTAATTGGCCTTTGAACTGAATACCTGAGGTCGTTGCCCACATGAAAATCTGCTGATTAGTTGACAGACTTAACTGGTTTTTAAAAATGATTAAAGAATTTAAAACGCCTGTAATTAAAAGAAAAAAAAAAGACAGAGCTAATTAGTGGAGATGTCACATGGGGAGGTGGGGGTCGGAAGGGAGGGGGGGGGGAAGAGCAGTTTTGACCGGATGATTATTATGAACAGATTGAGTGATTAGTCCATCCACACTGATCATTACCTGGACTAATCGCTACGTAGAATCATGCCCGTTGAAGTCTGAATAATTTAAGACCTTTTCTGATTTCTTTTAACGGAAGGGGGCTTATTCGTACTGTTTTTTTGCTCCTCCTGAAATCCGTTTGACAAGAGACACCCCAAATCCCGGGCTGCGTTTGCTTTCAAACCGTCAGAGGGAACGTAATTTAGAATGAGGTTGGCTGATCGATTTATTCCGGAGATAAAGAAAAGAGAGAGAGGGTAGGAGGTCCTAAAAATATATCTTTTTTTTTTTTAGTAGTAGTAGATTGAAATGTATTCATCCGTGAAATAAGAAATTTTCTATAGATGAATTACTTCTGTTAGGAAGACCATCTGAGCTGTTGAGAGGTTTGCTGGAAGGGTTATGGAAAAGGTAGCTGTTTAGAATTACTTTGGCCTGCTCTTGATCCCGTAGGATGGTAGGGAAGTAAATGTAATTCAGTAGATTTACTTTCTCTTTAGTCTCTTACATTTCAAAGTCAAGAACTTTTGATGACTTTGATTTGTTTGTGAAAGATAAACGAGCTGATTTTTTTCTTTTCCTTTTGGAAGTTTTAGATTCTGCTGTAAGTTGTTAGATATAGATAGATGGATAGATGGATGGAGAGAGAGAGAGAGAGAGAGAGAGAGAGAGCGCTGATTTTGCTCTCTTCCAGTCGCCCTCTCGGAATGTAAACATATCAACAGCTGATCGGGGGTGGGGGGGGGGAGGCGGTGGATGGTTCAGGTTGTGACAACGGCTGTTGCCACAGTCACGGACGGACGGACGGAAGGACGGACGGACATCCGTCGGCGGCGTTGCTGTGGAAGCCAAATTCCTCCCGTTGGGCAACACAGCAGCAAAGTGGGTAGAGAGAGAGAGACTTCCTCTCCCGCACGCAGGACCTGTGACGTATTGACAATAAGACAGAATACAGTTATTATGTAGTAGTTGGGGAGTCTGATGCCCAGTCACCCTATGGACCAGAGGAAGGGACACACACACACACACACACACACACACACACACACACACACACAGTCACCTAAGTACAACAGATTTACCTCCCTTTTTTTAACACAAGACAATTTACTGTTCACTTGACAAGACGGAGAAAGTTTTTTTCTTTTTTTTGAATGGGCGGGACCGGACGTCAAAATGCTTCGTCGATTTTCCGCGTCTGCATATTTCATGAGGCGAGTCCTGGAGGCGGTGAGGTGGCGGAGGAGGTAGAGGAGGAGGAGGAGGAGGAGGAGGCTGTTGTTGCTGCTGCTGCCGCCTCCTCCCCCTTTGCCACCTCGCCCCATACGGCTCGTACAGGACGAGGAAAGGGGAGGGGGGTGTGGGTGAGGTGGGATTGTGGCTCCACCGTCAGACATCTCGGCTTGAGACGTCCTCGTCGTTCTCGAACCAACCCACCCCAACCTCCCTCCACTTCGCCCTCGAGAACGTTAACCATCGTCGTTGTTGGCAGTGGCTTCGAGAATCCTGGAACTCCTGACGCAGATGAGTCGTGTTCTTCGTCTTCACATTCCTCTCCCCGAATTTTCTTCCATAAACGTCTGACGAGTGTGTGTGTTTTCCCCTCCCACTTGCTCCTATCCACGCGGCCTCCGGCACCTCACGTAGGAGGACTTCCTCTGGTAGGGACTCCTGCAGGACGACGTTAGAAGGACTTTTTTTTTTTATAGAATCAGTTTCATCCGTTAGTCTCGTACAGGGGAGCTCTCCCCTGCATAGCGTATCTCCCGTGGTAAGGGGACCTGAGAGGGGTCTCAGGTGTCCGAGGAAAACAGAGTCCATTTTTCAGCCCGTGACACTAGCGCCCCCAGGGCACTGCAGCTCGTCTTTGCCTCCTTCTCATCCTCCTTCACCGCCTCCAAATCCCTTACATCTCTCAGCTCATCTCACCGTATTGTTCCACCTTCTTGCTAGGTCTCCTGTTCTCCCCAGGTCACTTCTGTCCTCTCACCCCATCCCCTCCTCCTCCTCCTCCTCCTCCTCCCCCCCTTATTGATGTCACCCCCTAATGTACTCGGGCGTTGCTTGCCTAAGTGCGTAAGTCCCCATGCACTTGGAATCCACTTGGCCCCACGCACGCGATGAGGGGCGACGCTCCTTTTTACACACAGCCCTTGGCAGACGACTTTCGTCATAACGTGCAAAAGAGAGTCGTTGATATTCGGAGTTTTCACTGTTATATCTGTAGATGGCGAGGGAGTGAAGTGAGAGCAGAGGCTGTTGGGAGAGAGATAAAGAGAGAGAGAGAGGGGGGGGGGGACTGAAAGGACGATGTATGTAGGCTGGGAGGTGGCCAACACAGGTGCACACATACTTCGTGTGCAACCTAACACACGCACGCACACACACATCGGCCCTCACGAAATAATGCGCGCCTCAGAAACCCACCCGACCAAGGGGGTATAATCCAGTCAGCGTTGTCATGAACACTACACTGCATGTCCATTTTTTTATATTCATCGTGTCCTCGACGAAAAGTGTAATTTTACGGCCGTATTAAATGCAGGAGATACTCGCATTAACCATTCGCATGAAGCTGTACGAGTAATATGATTATGGGATGAGTAATCATTGCTGAAGTTGGTGCACATTTGATGAGGCCGGAGCAGCGAAGGGCCATATTGGTGAGTGATAATGGCGTTACGGGAAATTACTCCTATAATGTCGGATTATCTCTGGCGTTCATTAGAGCCATCCAAAAGCGTTGGATGGCGCCGACGGTGTTGCAGTCCCCGGCGAAGCTCGGCGAATGTTTGACTCGTCAAGCGATGTTTTTCTCCATAGTTCTGTTGTGTTGCGCGGAGGGTTTGAGTGTTGCAAAGCTTTGTGGGGGTGTGTCACAGGTGTTGCTAGTTGTATTGGCTGGGTGAACTGCTGGTGTTGATGGGTTAGTAAGCTGTGTGTGTGTGTGTGTGTGTGTTACGGTATGAGAACGTTAAATCGTGTTTCCCCGTGTCTTAACTTTGAGTAGATGTATCATGACTCTGCTCGTATGTCTACGTCTGTTTGTCTGTCTGTCTATCTGTTTCTTTGTCTGTTACTTAGAAGACAGACTCTGCCGTACCTCGCTTTGAGGCCCCGGCACAAACCAGCCGGCGAGAGAGCGTCACATATCGCGACACCGTTCCGTAACGTAACCAAACCACGGGGGGGTCAAGACCCCCCCCCCCTCCGTCCCTGTTAAAACCTGCTAAGCGTCTCCCGCCCACCTTGGGAGTCTTAACGTTAACGCGAACACCCCGTGCGTCGTAAGATTTCGGGCAGTTCAAATCTCCCTAAGCATCGTAAACTGTGCTCCCAGTCGTAATCATGAGAGAAGATTCGTAAACTGTGTTCCCAACAGTAATTACGAGGGCGGAGGATTCGTAAGATATGTGTGTGTGTGTGTGTGAATAATTCTCTCATTCTCATCTTTAATGTAATGGTGTTCCCCAGGATATTTTCTTCTCTTATCTGTGAGAAATGCTTTCTGTAGATTATTCCCGCTGACGGACGGTAGAAATTAAGGGGTTTATGTTGATAATTCTCCCTATCGTCCGAAATTATGTTGGGGTCGTTTGTGGATAAATTGTTGGCTGCTATCTATGAGTTATGGGTCATATTTAACATCGGAATCGTCGCTCCTTATGTTGGTACAGTTATCTTAGACCTTCAAAAAAAGAGGAGAAGGTTACGTGGATGTGACGTCTTGTAAATTGCTCGTATCAGAGTGATTAACGGTCTCACTCTCTTCATTTTACACACGCACACACACACACACACACACGAGATGGAGCCCACGAATGTAAACTCCTTCCCCTTACAGTACAAGTAGGCAATTACAGACTCACACAGACACACAATGGAGGAGATACAGGCTACATTACAGCCAGTCACCATTTGAAAGGTGCAAGAGAGCAAGGAACCACAGACCAGCGTCTTTGAGCGAGTGTGGTCCGTTGAATACTGGAAATAGCTTATGAACGATTACTTGCAAATGAGAAGCTACTTGGGGCAACAAGGATTCAGGGGGATGTGGTCGTGCATAATGGATCACTCAGACTGATATGTGAGAATGAGCTGCGATTAGGTAAAGGAGAAGAATTGGTGGATTTTGCGTACCTGGTCTGCCGGAAAAGCATTTGACACTATCTCACGTAGGAGGTTTTGGTAAAGAAAACGGAACCTCAGTGGACACGAATTAAGGGGATACTCCTCTGAAGGGTAGAAAATTACCTGTGTGGAAGGGAACGAAGGGCCCGTGTCTGAGCAGCAGTCTCAGGATGGGTTGGGGGACATCAGTGGTCGGGGGGGAGGGGAGGGGGGGAGGGGTGGTGTTGAACTCCCTTCTCCCCCGTCCCGTACAACAACGTCCAGCTCCACCACATCTACCACAGTCTGCCACCACCAACAATACCACTACCAGCATTTCCACCACCTGGAACCTATCACCACCTACTACTACCACCACCACCACCACTCACCACCTTATACCACCTACCACCACCTTCCACCACCTACCCACTCACCCACTCTCGCTACCACCATTACCAACTCGGCCTTGGCTGACGCTTGTGGTTTACAAATAACCACAGTATCGTTACCCCCTAATGCGGTAGGAGTCAGATTTAGATAACGCTGCTGCTTTACGTAACAGGCTTCCGGAAGCACATCAGTGTACTCGTTTATTTCGGACTATAAACGGGGCGCTCGCGCGCGCGCCCCGTATGCTTTTTAAACTCGCTAAATGAACCGGAAAAATGGATGTGTTTGGTTGTTATGGCCAGGGAATGACACATTCGGTACCGCTCCCGGGTTGGGTAATGTGGCAGGCGTAGACTGTTTACACAAAGGCTTGGAGGGGTCGAGGATCGGCAGACGGCGGCGTGATTCGAACCCCGATGCCACCGGACTCCGCCGCCCGCTTGTGGTTATTACGCCGCGGGAGGAAGATGGGGAGGGGGGGGGGAAGGGGGTCGCCCTGGGCTACGTCTGCGTCTGCGTCGTCATCGGGCAGTACGTCTGTCTCGTCGGAGAACTTCCCTCGTCTTTCGGGAGGGGATTCATCCTCTCCCTGCTGCTGATTGTAGCGCAGACTTAGAGCTACAGGAATGAGTTAACACTGCCTTCGCTAGGTGGACAGCCCGCCTGATTTCTTCCACTTCGAAAACGTCCCGTGGGACAGAAAATTTTTACCCCTGAGTCATAACAGCTTACTTCATTAGAACATGGGTTGTATGTGGTCTATATGTCCCTCTGGCACCCAGTAGCGTTGTCTTCATGTGGTCTTTACGTCCCTCTGTCACTCAGTTGCCTTGTATAAATTCACTGTATATTCACATCTCTAGCTATGTATATATACATTCGATTGAAATACATATGTATAAATAATTCCCTAATGGGTTCAGTATATTACCCTTATATATATATATATATATATATATATATATATATATATATATATAT
>JAYMFT010393782.1:0-19475 GCA_038088735.1 Panulirus argus
GTAGCACCAGGAAACACGGAGAGAGAGAGAGAGAGAGAGAGAGAGAGAGAGAGAGAGAGAGAGAGATTCACCTCAAGAAATAACCTACTCAGCCGTGTACGGGCTAACATGGCCGCTTTTTTTTTGTTTAAACATTACGACAGAGAGGACTGAGGATTGCATATTGTCTGCAATAACCGAAAGCGGGATCCATGTCACGTTAGGGTATGAACAATGGCTTCGCTTTATCAAACTTTGAGCATGAATCAAAATTCAAAAGTTACCAATAGTGATTCACTGTCCAATCGTTACTGATACAACTCCACCTAACATGAGAGATCCCGTCATAAAATCAAGACTGAAAAGTTAGCTAGTTACACGTGTTTATGAGGTGAGCAGGCGCCGGTATAATTTCATTCCCTCAGGTCGAAAAAAAGAATAAGGTCAATCAAGTTAAGACGAGTTTTTGTCGAGACAGACCGGAAAGTTGGTCGGCAAGTGGCAGGTGGGATACCATGAAGGTCTATGCCTGCCTGGCTGGCTGGCCGGCAGAGACAGAGGCACTGGGAGAAGGATAGATACCGAGAACATGAATTATTCTGTTCAAGTTTCAAAATGTCTTCATTGCATGAGACACTGCGGGCTCAGCTAGAATATAAATGAGGACTTTTCTCAGTGCAGTAGAACTGCTGTTGAAGAAGTTTTACAAATGGTTACGTTTGTTGCTGGCTAAGGCAAGACAAGGGACCAATGGTTGGTCAAACGACCAAAACTGTTTACTGTGGATGAGGTTCAATTTTTCTTGGGATTAAATTTTTGAAATCTATATGAGCATTTTCTCTCAAACACTATCGTTTAGAAGTGTCTCTCGTCACCCACAATTCTAGGTAAGTCCACATTTACGTTTGATAGGCTATCTGGAACCCACAATCTTTCTGGCAATTAAGATATTCTTAAAATTAGATAATTAGTTGTTTCCCGGTGTCCATGCGTGACGGCGAATTACGCTCTGACCTCCAGCCAAAGTACGGTTGGTGACCCATTGTAAGCGATATAAAGATATTAAAACTCCGACCACTGTCCTGGTGATGTTGAGAGGTTACATCATGAACGTCGTGCAGATCATATTCATTGGCCAAATGCTTACTTAATCTTCCCCGGCCGCGTTTAACTTCACTCTGGCGATATTCTGAGATCAGATCCTTAACACCGAGCGCAAGCGATGTTCAGAGATCAGATCCTCACCGTCGGGTACTACCGATTTTTATGACAGTCATAAAAAAATGCGTCTGGGGTGGTGTAGGTTGGAGTCTAGGCTGGGGGTCAGGGGGTACATCACACATACCACTGGTGGCGGCCTGGCTGCTCCAACCTGGGTGGGTGCCGTGCCCACACTGAGCCTACACCAGCAGACCAATGACAGGGCTGGTCTCAGCCGGTCTTGGGGACGGAGTACACTGACGCCTTGTGATCGTGGGTGGGGGGAAGGGAGGGGGACGCCCTCCTCCCCTAACCAGACTACTGGTGTCCTTGATCAAGAAACGATCTATAGGGACTTTGTGATATATATATATATATATATATATAAACATCAAATATATGAACTCATATGACAGTGGAAACTAAACCTTTCATATTCAGGTATGCAAATATCAATAAATTGTGGTTTATGGAATGTTGTGATCCATATCAAAGAAATGATCTTCACATTAGTTTTCTACTGATATCATCTTTTGCACCACTTTTAATGTCGTTGTTTTCCTTTTTACATAATTTCATACATAAAAGTTACGATGAACCTGAGTTAGGGTGAGGGAATCTGAAGGTAATCTTTGTATCCCTCAGAAGTGGTGCTCGTACCGTACTATCACCAGGGAATGACGTCCGTATCTCCATGTACCCAGGTAGTGGGTACAGATCTCCCTAACAGTAGTCTATATGATGAACCATGAGATATCTTCAGAGCCATAGCCAGGAGGGGTACGAACGAAAACCCCTTTTGTCTCTGAAAAGTATCACTGTGTCTTTTTGTGAATTGACTGGTATATTTAAATTTTCGGAGTTGTTGCTGTTAAGTTACGGTCTCGACCGGTGGACGTGGCCAGCTTCCTGAGTATTGCAGGAGCCTCACAAGGATAGAAAGAGAGAAAAGGTACTCCTTAGGCAGGAAGGTAATGTTTTGCGATTTTTATCCCCCAGGGATTATAGCAGCAGTATATATTCTTAACGGACAGTGAAACTTTCCTGGCACTGTTGTGTGTAAGTCTCTTGATAGCACGAATTCCCGACTCAGGAAAAATCTCGTTAGTTCGTGGGAATGAAGTTTCACACTGCAGCCTAGTCGAGGGAGTTTTGCAACCCAGCCTAGAACACTATCTAAACGGGAGAGGAAAAATGATAACATCTGACATCCTTCTCTACGCTCTTGAATACAAAGCAGGAGAGAGAGAGAGAGAGAGAGAGAGAGAGAGAGAGAGAGAGAGAGAGAGAGAGAGAGAGAGAGAGAGAGGTGTTCTCAACCCTTCTCAAAACTTCAGATTTCTTAACAGACATCCAGGGGCATCGTAGCCAAGGGTCGTACCGCTGTAACTTAAAAGAAGTTTGTACCGTCAGTGATCCTTGGCCGTACCGTCGTGCTCAAGGGGTTAAATGCAGAGAGTCTGGTGGAACGACTATAGGCCTGAGTAACGGCCGTCCCAAGCGACAACATCTGTCGTGTGGGTTTACGTATGTACTCGACTGGTCGAAGACTAAACGCGAGACAGTCCTCTTAACCCTCTGGAAAATTATTCATATTTAGAGACGCCCTGAGTAATGACAAAGAAAGGCCTTCCATTTTACACAAGCAGACAGACTTGTACTACAGAAAGACGTGAACTGAGACACAGTAAATGGGGAAGAAACAGACGAAAAAAAAAAATATGGATGACGCGAACGGGAGGAAATATAAAAACACTGAGGAAAATGTGAGTGTTACATGGGGTACAGTGGGAGGGGTCCGAGATTAAGTGTGGGTAGCGTGGTCCTGAACCTTCACAACGTGAGGGGAGGTGGATGAGGGGAGGTGGATGGGAGAAGTGGATGAGAGGAAGTGGATGAGGGGAGCCGAGTTCACCCTCCCAGCCTGGTAACTTAACCAGAGACCTCCATGAGAAGAACAAAAACAATGATCCTTATGCACTCTATGTCCTTGCGATCATCTTTACCAACAGCAACTGACAGACCGAGAGACCCTAGGCAAGCGTATCAAAAGCGAAAGGCATGAAATGTCTTTTATTGTGACTTGCCGTTGCTTGTTGCAGGTACACACCTGCGTTAGATTATATTAGAGTTGTCCTTGCAGTTCTTGGCAATCGCCACACCGCCAAAGATTTACAAGGAATCGGCCGGTTACCTGACGCAAGCGAAGCCACAGCAGGCAACAGCAAGTCAGGAACTAAGGACACTACCGCAGCAAAGAGTCGCTCATTCAGGCTGTGTTAGTAACACTGGTAGGAGGAACACAAGCTGCGACAGACATTATTTCTTATCCCAGTGGAGCCTCAGGTTCAACCATCTATCTCTCTGAAGTTTCAGGTTTTAAGATCATTACCTCAACAAATAGTTGTACTATGATTATATTAGAAGGTAAACAACATTACTTAGGAATTTTTTCACATCATATATATATATATATATATATATATATATATATATATATATATATATATATATATATTTATCACTGGGGTGTGAAGACGAGTCGTATAAAAATATACATCATAAAATGAGTCACATTATGTACACATACCCGAAAACCACGTGTGGAATATACCTCCCAGTAAACATAGGTGTGACTCCTAAGAGACGTGACATCATCCTTTTGTTTCAAAATAAGTCAAGTGTGTTGCAGGTGGCGTCACACCGCCTCTGGCGTCACCAAGGGGCTAACGTCACCGTAAAGGCATTAGCTCTCATCCCAACAGTCACAAACACTAGCCTCCTCCCGAAACGCTACACTTTACTGAAAGATAAAACGATCGTGAATGCCTCGCCTTCTTATTTCTCCTCCTCCTCCTCTTCTTCTTCTTCTTCTCCTATCAGTGTATATTGATCCTAGCGAATACGAGACTTGTACAGACATGATCATTCCATCGTCCTAGTAGTTCAACTGGGATGAAGTCTTTCTGTTGATACGAAAATGCGCTTCATCCCAAGGCGTCGTTATGTTATGACCCCTGTTGGGGGTCGGGTGAGGTGGGGTGAGGTGGTATTAAAGACCAACGGCTGTAACGGTTTCAACAGTTTAAACGGTCGGATGTCTGACAGTTCCATAAAGATACATCAGTTTGTTCCAGAAAGATATTATTGCGATCCAAGATACAAACTCGGGTTACAGTCACTTGTAACTTAGTACAGGTTGCAACGGCTGTATCCGTGGTACTCAGATAACTTTCACACTGCCATACAGACAGACAGTCACTGTTGATACTGTGTAATAAAAAAAAGTGAGGTTTAGCGTAATAGTTTAAAACCCTTGAGCGCGACAGTACGACTACCTTGGGTATAGTGCTACGACCCTTGAGCACGACGTCACGACCCTTAGGGTATGCTGGAGTGGCCTTTTGTCCCTAAGATCATCATGACCCAAACATTGTACCTTTAATGCTCTAAGGTCGTACTGTTATGCTCAAAGATCGTATCGTCGTCCTCAAGGGGTCGTGCCGTCGAGCTCAAGGGTCGTAGCGCCGTGCTCAAGAGTCGTGCCTTCGACTAAACCACCCGCCATTTCCCGTCAGCGTTCCGCGTCATCAATATTGTCACTGTACACAATATGGCGGCCTCACACGTGATGGTCCTCTTGGCTCCGCCGAGTAAAGCGACACGCATTTGGCCGCGTGGGCCCGCGAATCACGGGGAGACCGCGTGGTCTCTCGTGACTCTCGCGCGAACGAGTATTTTCGTCCCTGAGGAGGGAGGGGAAGGGGTGACGAGCGAGAGACATTGCCGCCCTAGAAAACCTAAAAGTGGAAGCTGGGGAACGACCAACCCGCCACCGTCAGGTCTCGCACCGTTTACTGTCCTCCATGCTCTTGTGGACGGCAGCGAGCAGGCGCGGCCCCAGGCAGGAAAAAGAGGACGTTTGAGAAATAATTATGATATTATTATCGTTAGTAGTAGTAGTAGTAGAAGAAGTAGTTGTAGTAGTAGTTGTAGTAGTAGTAGTAGTAGTAGTAGTAGTAGTAGTAGTAGTAGTAGTAGTAGTCGGAGCAAAGGTGGCTTTTGGGTATCGGGTTCAGAATGTTCAGGAAGGCGAAGGGTCTCCTTGAGATAGAAAGAATTGGATCGATGAGGTATATGGGGAGCGACGTCACATCGATACGCTGAATCATGGCATATGAACTAGTTAAAGCAAACCATGGAATAATCTGCATGGCTTGGTTGAGGATGGTGGGCTCTGGTTTCAGTGCATTACACATGAGAGCTAAGGACTCGATGCGTGCAAATGGGGTCCATTTGTTCGTATGTTCCTGACGCTACTCTGCATTGGGGTGTGGAGAAGGCAACTAGATATATATATATATATATATATATAGAAAGAATTAATAGATCCTGAAAGACGATTATACATGTCTAGTGAAACAAAGTCGTCATGCAGGAATGAATACATATATAGGCATATTTCTCTAACAACCGAAGGAATAGCAAAAGCTCGAATTATGAAACTGAAAAAAAAAAAGTCCCATAGTGAGAAATGATCAGCTGACTACAGTAAACAGATTCCCACAATGATGGCGGGGATCAGCTGATTACAGTAAACAGACTCCCACTCGTGGGGATCAGCTGAGTGAGGCGAGCATACACGAGAGACGGACATATGTGTGTGTGTGTGTGTGAGGTGGGGAGGGAGTAGTTAGATCCATGTTTCCCAGAATTTACTTGGCACAACAGTGTTCTAATTGATGGTTTCCTCCTCCCCTCCAGTGTGGGGGTGGACCTGGGAACGTACGTGTATGTGTGTGTGACAGCCTATTTGTTTATACTGGGAAGGAGTTTTACAGTCCATTTTTACTGTTACTGGATTCCTTGATTTTCTTCAGTTCCTTTCATTCACTTTTGTACACACCATGATCCCTGATCCACAAGACTATTGCTCTGAGGCTAATTCTTAAACACTTCTTTTTTTACGATATTTTCTTTGGATTAGTTTTCTGTTGTGTGTTCCGGCTGACTGACAGCTCCCCTTCTGTTTCAGAGAACTGTTGTGTTGATATTAGCAAGTCTGTAATGTAACGAGGGCAAGATGCAGCACGACTGTAGATCTCTCCCTCTGGCTCAGCTCTCGTACTAAGACCTTTAGCACGACGGCACGACCCTTGAGCACGACGGAGCGACCCTTGGGTATGACGCTCTGGTATCTGGCCTTAAAACCTGTGGGTGTTTTCTGAATATACATACGCACACAACTGGACATATATATATACCTGTACTCAACCACAGAAAGAAATTGTACGTATATACATATTCTATAAAATGCTATATCCCAGGATCACAGACTGTGAACACAGATACGATCTGCAGGCTACACATACCAACCAATACGCACGAAAATAAAGTGATTATAAGTACAGAGAAAGGGCCGTTAGGTTTCTGTTGGAAGACTTGGTGGGAGATGAGGTCCTTCTCAGTAGACCACACCAAGATCACACTTGAGGTACGTGACGAGGTGCTGCCATTCCCTGTATATCAGGGATGCCAGGAGAGCCTGTCTGTACACCAGGCGTGACAATCTTAGCATTGCTTCGCCTCCCGAGCCTCTGTAACTAAGAGGTTTCCTAGCAAGTAACAGATCAAGAATGCCATTTAGTCCCTCATTTCCTCAACTGTTGTTGTGACTTAGTGCCCTCCAAAAACATCACATCAATGGAAATTAAGTGTAATGCAGTCGGCTTAACCACTACCCAGGATAATACTAAAGTCATCAGTGTAAATATCAATGAAGGGGAGTAATACTCGGCAAGGAACTGCGTTATGTGATCACCGTATGGCCGTTGGCACCTTATGAGTGAGCCGCAGTGATGTTTGTTTCTTTTCGTACACGGATAAGCTTTGGAAACTTTTATTCTCATGTATTTCCCAGCTCCACCCTTTTTAAAATGGATGAGCTTCGCAACGTCTTCACCATCTCCAAGTAATCCCACTCTAATGTCCCTTTATATTCTTCAAAGTCTGGCCTCATGGGGACTCCACCTCCATGACTGGAACCTCCGTCACACAACCTCCAACCCAAGGATCTGAGCTTGACTGAGGAGGCACTACCCCACAGGGCCACAAATCCCTGATGAATTACCAAGGGAAACGATCGCCTCGCCTTCGGCAGTGCGGAAAACATTTAACAGTAATCCATCCATCCAGACGCCTCGTCTGTGCAAAGGATACGAAGGTAAACCAAGCAACCCTCTCATGCTGTGAGCCTTACGACTGTTCTTCAAAACACGAACAAAAAATGAAACTCTCTCTCTCTTTTCAAACTGGTGATCTATGGAAGGGGACTCTTCTCCTGTTCCAGGATTCTCCAGGCTATATCTCTGGCTATACATTTGTGTCATGACACCAGCATGTCGAGGCATAAGGGAGCAACATCCTCGTGGGAGAGAGTCTTCAGCCGAGGACATCATCCTGTTGCCAGGCGACGCCAAAAACCACAAGAACCACTTCCCACGGTAATGGTGGCAGAACGCACACACACTCGGCCGTCGGCAAGCACACACTCAGCCCTCGGGACACTCACAACTCGGCCCTCGTCACGCAAACATTGGGTCCTCTGCACGCCCACACTCGGCCCTCTGGACACGCACATACTCAGCCCTCTGGCCACACAAACACACTCAGCCCTCTGGACAAACACAGTCGGCCCTCTGCACGCACACACACAGCCAGTCACAAGGCCAGACCGGCAAACACGCTAATGACTATAATTCCTCTTTTCATTACCTTTTTCTCTGTATACTATAAAAATTCACCTCTGGGCTTCATTATTCAATAAGGAATTCAAAAATATGACGGAGAAAGGGCGGGTTTTTAAGGTCCTATGAGCGGTAGGGATGGCGTGGGAGGTGGGGACGGTATATGTCAGGGACAGAATTAACTTTAAGATCAACCAGCCATTAAGGTATTAAGATGAATACCAACTAAAGAAAGAGCATTTTGCGTCTGTTTCTCAGGCATACAAAACTATAACATTCTGGAGTGATTTCCAGGGTCCATCTCCACCTCCCAGTCCCTCACCTGTGGCGTCCCGCAGAGTACAAAGCTAAGGCCCTTGAGTTGTCTCTTATACTTGATGCCCTGCTGGAGGAACCTGCTCGAGGGAAATACGTCAACGACCCCCACCACTGGCGTGAGGGTCGAGAACAGCCTCTCAGGACCACATCGACCAGCCAGCCAGCCAGCTGGCCTGCCAGGCGGGACGGCAACATCAGCTTATACCAACAGCCATGACGGAGGGTTGGGCTGGGCTGGGACCTCCTGTAGTAGGGAGGGGGGAAGGAGGGAGGGAGTGGGTTTCCTACTGCAGTAGTCACCAACCTGTCTTGTTCCACTTCTGGTGCATGTGCCATCACCTGACACTCCCCCACCCCCCATATTCTCTCTCTCTCTCTCTCTCTCTCTCTCTACTTTTTCACACATCCCCTCTACCTACTTCCCTGACCATAGCTGTTGGAACAACGATATTAATTTGGATATTCTGGTAGGTCAACATACCAGTATACTATGCCATGTTAACACGCCAGTATATCATGCTATTGCTAACACGACAGTGTAAAATGCTGAATAAACACGCTAGTATATTATGCTATGTTTAACAAGCCAATATATAATGCTATGTTAACATGCCAGTAAGGTTAAAATGCGATGTTAACGCGCTTGCATGTTAATATGTCACTATATTAACGCAAACTGGGACGTTAAATATCAGGTGGTCGACTTAAATAATTTCCCAATTGGCACGGCAAAAGTTTTGGGAGTACGTAACGAGAGAGAGAGAGAGAGAGAGAGAGATTAACCAATACACGTTGTTGACGCCGAAGGCCGTTAACGTTGATGCCGTCGCGAGCTGGCATCTCAACCAATACAGAGTTGCCATGCAGCGGGTTTTCCCCTCACCCGGCGGCATCTGGTCACCGTCAGACGTCTCCCCTACTTTACTCCACTTAGCTACCACTTCGCCTGCCTTTCGCGTCTTGTCTCTCGCCACGTCCCTCATTCGTTCCTGCTCTGATAACTCCTGTCCTACTTCTGTATCTTGTCTTAATTACACCCAAAGAACTTTCACTAATTTCCTCACTGGCTTCCGTTTTCTATTGGCGCCTGGTTGCACTTTCCCGTCCACAGTGTTTCTTGTACATTCACTTTCTTTTTGCTATATATTTATAGTCCTTCCCTGCAGAGTCTCTTCCTTTCCTCCCTCCTCCTCTCTCACCTACCCTCCCTCCTTCTCTCTCTCTCACGTGATTGGTGACAGTTGCGTCTCCCCCACCCCCAGCAAAGCCTCTAACCTCCCCCTCCCCTCCCACTACTCGGGGGTTACGTAAGCGGCGGCCGGGGCGCCACACCCCTCCCTCTCCTCAGGCTCTGTTTATAGCCCTGCATGCACTCTCCTCCCCATCCCAGGCACAAGTGATTCCTCGAGTCGATCTCTACTGACAGGCCAGACCCCCGGCCGCCGTGTGTGTCTCTTGGGCGTGGGTGGGGTCTGAGAGAGGGAGGGCGTAAGGCAGGCCTGTCCTTACCTGACAGCTCCTCCCCCTGTTATCGTGCACTCCCCCACTCGGCCAGCCTGGGAAGGGCCGAGCTACTTGCTCCTCCATCGATTGAGCTTCGCACGTGTGGGTTTGTGCGGACCCTGCTGGGGCGAGACCCCCAGATATTCGGGGGGGGGGGGATTGGAGTTAGATGCTAGGGCGACACCAGTCATACGGGAGAGGGCAGAGGAGCTAGATGCTGGGGTGATGCCACACCTATGGGGGAAGGGAGCCAGATGCTGGGGTGATATATAGGAAAGGGGATATAACCAAGGCGCTGGAGTGACTACAAACCTACAGGGGGTAGGAGGGAACCAGTTGCTAGGGGCCGTCGGCTGCCTAGCAACGATGCAGCTCCCCCCACTCTTCCCCCCCTCCTCTGGACCATATATACCAGCGGGCCCAGGGCTCCCCAGCGCCCCTTCTACGGCGTAACGGGAGCGGTAATGGTGACGGGCGTTACCGAGGTGGGCGTGACGTAACGCTGCGGCTCAGGCATAACCCAGGATATCCTGGTAACAGCCAACCAGCAGACAAGGAGGCAACAGTCGTCTAGCAAGGTCAGCAGACAAGTACACAACAGTCGTCCATTCAGGCAAGCAGGCAACAGCCATACCAGCGGGAAACCGCCCGGCCAGGCAAGCAGACAACTGTGCTTAACGCGGCCAGCAGACAAGCAGGCAACAGCCGCTCAGAAGACAGAGACGCTAAAGCTGCTCTATCAGGCCAGCAGACAATCAGGCAAAAGACGCCCAGTCGGGTCGGCAGACAAGCAGACAACAGTCACTGCTACCAACACCACCACCTCCTCCAAAAATCACCACCACCAACATTTTCACCAACACCTACACACCACCACCAGCTCCAGCCACACTACCACTAACAGCAACAGCTCCACTAACATCACCAACATCATCACCAGCAGCTTCACCAACACCAATACAAGCAGCAGCGTCAGCACCTCCACTCAGCAGCACTAGGGGAGTAGGGTGGGTTAGGTAGGGTGCTACTGGTCATGTGGGGTCACCAGGCGGGAGGCTGGCACCCAGGCACTTTCCACCCAGGATCAAGAACCTTCCATCCTCCTCCCCAAGAGCCTTACGTAACCCAGGACGACACCCCCAGAGAATTATCCTAGAGATGCCTACAGAGACAGAATCCTATCCTCAGTACCCCCGGAAGAGACATCCACCGCCTGAGTACCCTCAGGGGAGAAATTCGAGTCTGTATGATTCTCTCTCTGACACTGAGGGCGTTCGGTGACCTGTTACGTAACAAGGTTGGCTTCACCAAGACCGTTCAGTCTCCTGGGGGCGTGTGCGTGCCAGCACACACTCTCCTGCCAGAGGAGAAAGTACCTCAAGTGAAAGATAACACGGACTCAGGAAAAGGAGGTCATGTGTGACAAACTTTTTAAACTTTTGACAGATTGAGCTTCGTGTTAGACAGGAGGAGGCTGGGTGGACTGCCAAATTGCAATTGACAGACACTGTACATGAGAGGTCGGTAGAGAGGCTGGGTCTTCAGGCAGGAGTAAAAGGGGGGGACTTCTTCCATTGATGAAGAGTTACCGTCGTGAAACAGGACAAGGGGCGCATTTCGGCGTTCTCCATATAGGTGCCGTGCCACAGTGCTCAGTCCTGGGACCACTGCTCTTCTTGATCTCTATTTACTGGCTATGGAAGGGGACTCGAACTACTACAAATTTGGTCTCATACACTTATGATGGGATTCAACCTGAGGAATTACCAAGTGCTGAGGATGGGACGAGGAAAGAAGGCCCTAATATAATTATTATCGAGCAGGATATACGTTGCTGTAATCGGTGTCGGCAGAGATCCACAATGAGGACAAACTGTCTGCTGGCCAATACTAATATGATGCTCAAGTACATGAGTAAGAAAGTACTTTGCAAACTGTCCGTACCATAAAGTAAACCTTACAAAACCTGAGCATGTTTCTCACATTCGGTCACCGCACTTACTGAAGCACAAAAGAACTAATAGAGAAGGTCCAGAGGAGGGCAAACTGAGATGGTTTCAGCATTATGAAACCTAAGTTACAGTGAGAGGCTAGAGGCCATAAATCTCTCAACCATGTAAGAAAGAAGAGATAGGGGTGACTTGATCACAACTTACAAGTTCATGATCCAGTCTGACGAGGTCTGCGGTAAACATTTCTACTAAAAATGCAAAGTTGAAGCAACCACAAGTCATAAATAAGGAACTATGTAAAGTGTTGGAAAAGTCAAGATATAGTTTTATATCACAGAGCCCGTATTACACCACGGAAACCCTGTCAACACTCCAATCACACCCTAGGTCCCTATCAATCCCCTATCAATACACAATGCACCTATCGTCGTATCCATGACCACCGATGGATTCCTATAACGGCACCATATCACCCATAACGGTATCACAGCTCTGGTAATCAAGGGCCCCTGGTACTATGACACCAAGTACCACTCATTAGCATGCCACGTAACGCCGCTCACAATGCACCAGACGGGCGTAGTGGAGGAAGAGTACACTTCCCTTCCTCCGTCCCCCCTTTGAGGGTGAATGGGTCCGTCCGACTTTTCTCCGGCAGAGGACGTTACGTAAGCTGGGGTTCCTCTGGGCTGGAGCCTGGCGCCAGGGCCGGACGGTTTGGTGGGGTTTTGGGGCGGGGTTATGATACGGAAGGGTGGTCCGTGTATCTCTATAATGTGATGCTGTCTGACGTGAGGCTAGCAATGTACCATCCATCGCCCTATCTATCTTGAGAGGAACCGTATAAATAACATACGGGAATATGCTGCTACTACTTGCGACTCTAAATTTTGTTCAGACGGAAACGATGTAAAAATCATTAGCATGGATAGACAGAGACAGATAGATAGATAGAGAGATAGATAGATAGATAGATAGAGAGAGAGAGAGAGAGATTGATAACTGTATACCGTCCCTTATGCCATATTAACATCAAACCCAAACCCAAACGTAAGGCCCCGCACGCCTCCACCCAGTTAAGTTATGAGCTCATCTATTTGTGTCAAGTTAAGGTACAACTCTGTGCAAAGGTAAGTTACGACCCCGTTGTACCTAAAGGTCGACCTTCTGGTCCCTACTGCTGACGGTATATGAAGGTCGACCTTCTGATTGCGAGCGCTGGAGATGTTTAAAAGGTCGACATCCGGGAAACACTGACACAGTTACCATGAGTCGCTATTGCAGGGATGGGACGGAGGATGAGGCCAGGATACATGGATGGACGACGAGTGAAGGTCTGGTTCCCTATTCCTCAGGGACGCGGGATCTCTGGTGGTTGGAGGCGACAGTGGCGGAGATTTCCCTTTATCCTCCTGCCTAGTGGTCCAACTTCTTCCTCAGCCTCTCATGCGGGAAAGTCTCAAATGCTTTCTGGCAGTCCAGATATAAACATTCTACCAAGATTTCCACATTGTCTAAGACAGAGCTCACTCTCTCGTCGAAGTCTAAGAGGTTTGTTACACATAGCCTCTTCTCTAAAACCGTGCTCTTTCTCACTTAGGTAATTTCTCCTCTGTAAAAAGCCATCCACTTGCTTTCTAACAGTCTTTTCCAGAACCTTACACACCTCTGCCCTGTATCCTTTCTTAAAGATAAGTATGACGTTTGCCCTTTCCCTTTCCCTTGGCACTTTGCCTCTCCAGTAACATCTTACTAAATCTAAGACTCCAACAATATTAGGTGCATTTTCCCTTATACGATCCTTGAATTCTAGATCTTTACCACTATTAATCCATCAGCATTTGAATAATTTACTCTCAGTCTGACATTACCATCTTCTTACACTGCTGCCGTCTCTGCAGTGCTGGAAGGGCTGCTCCATCCTCGTGCCGCATGTGGGGTCTCCAGTTTTTTGTCTTCAGATGCATTCTTCGTTTTTCTCCCTGTCTGCCTTTGATTCGTCATATGTGATGTACATCCCACTGAATTCCACCAAATCTTTAGGTTTCTTACCTTTCTTAAGCACCTCCTGGCTAGTTGACTCCAGGCCAAACCTAACAATAACTGGTCACTACCTTCCGTCTTGGTTATAACAATCAATTCTTCTCCTTTATTCTAATCAAGGAAACTGCATTCAATAATCCCGCAGCCTCTAGAAATCTTTGAATTAACATTTCCTCATTCTTACTCCTTCTTTCCTGATCTTCCAAAGCAGGTGGTGTAAGAGGGGCCGAGGAGACCTTGCATGACCTTTTCTCCACCAGCCTCTGGTCTCTGAGAGGAAGGGAGGAAGACAAGGTGTGGGGAGGCACAGGTGGATTGGGGAAGAATAAAAGACGTGTAGATGTTCTTGTGTTCAGGCGTAAGGAGTCCGAGTGCTGTTCAACCTGCCTCTGTACAAACGACTTGGGGCACATGTGAAGTGGAGGGCCTGGCGGAGCTTTGAGGTGGATTACGAACTGTGTGCGAGTCGCGGGTTCGAGTCCCGATGACGTGTGCCTGACACATTTGGCTTGTGTTGAGGCGATGCCACAGCTGGAGGTGTGAGGGTGAGGCATCAAGCAAGCAAGCACCAGCGTGTCCTGTGTGTCTCCAGTTATATATAGAACCTCCGGCAGCCCAGCTGTTTCCTTCTTACTAGGCGTAAACAGCGGCTCATCTGGCCAACCCTACCTTATCCACCTATCCTCCCAAAACCTCAACAAATGTTTAATTTCCTTCCCGTTACTTTCCGGACGGAGACGCAGCAGGAACGCTCCAGACTAGTTAGAAACGATTTTTAGTAGGTGGCTGAGCAGTGCCCTCCTCTCACACAACTGTCTTCTGCTTCAGGTCGCGGTGAAGATAAGTGTGTGGAGCGGCAGCGTGACTCTACAGGCACGTGCGTAGGCCTCCCCAGCTGGGGCGGAGCGGGATGCGTGCCAGACCCAGTGCCTGGCACCACCCTCCCCTCCACCCTCCCAATGGCATAAGCATCACCACTCATCACCCAACAAGGTGGAGGGGCTCAAGCTAACCTCATCCCTTCGATTCCATTTTAGATATTCTCTTACTACGAGAGGAGGGATCAGATAAACAATACAGTGAGAAAACTGTATTACAGTACTGCCAACTGCAACTGGCCTCACTCCTAGGGGGATCAATTGACAATATCCTATCTACTTCTGGGGATTAAAATCCTTTCCATTTCAAAGCTCTAAGAGCATTGCTGGTAACATCATCTCTTCTTATCTCAAACCCACACAATACGTTATAAACATGAAAAATATGTTCGAGTGTAATCTTGTCTTTCGTAAAATACGTCTTTTACGTACACTCTCCTCCACCAACTAACTGCCTAAAATGCTATATGAATCACACCGTCCAGAACGTGTGTGCCTGTTGCAAGACACAGGCACACTCACGGCTCGTTTTGACAGTGCCTCGCCTTTACTAGGGACACTGTCTTCACGTCCACGAGTTCATAATGGAGTCGCTGCCATCTGAGGCAATGTTTACAGTGTGTCTCCTTCCAGAGGAGCGTCGAGTCCGGTGGTACGATCGTCCGTCACCAGGTCTCTCGAGTGATCCAACCTCCTGGCCAGGCAGCTGCTGATGCCTACCTGCATGTACAAGTTACGTTTCACCTCCATCTCAGACCAACATTGTATACATAATACCGGCACTGCCTCAAGTTTCCCTTCCCTGTAAGAAGTTAGTTACCGTCCTCGCTATCGTCATCTCCTGCCACCAGAGATCCCTCGTCTCCGAGCTGCAGTTCGACACCATCCTTACCATCGTCACCTCCTGTCGTCAAAGATCCTTCCCCTTTCTTGAGCTGCAGTACAGTGATACAGCAGCACTGAACTCGTACAGACCGTTGCAAGACCAGTTCCATCCCAACCACTGTGAACACCAACAATCACCAGATTGCCATTCATTTGTTTGTGTAAAGACCAACTCCTCAAACCCCTATCCCTTATTGTGGTCCCGGTGACTACATTACAGAGCTACATACCTGGATTCCCCGTCTCTACGACTGGAGGCGCCATCATCACTATTCAGCCATCTACCCTACAGATCTGTGACACTGGTGACGAATGATGGTGGACGGTTGAGGTGGGGAAGGAAAAGCAGCGCTTTGCTGGGTTACCTGAGCCTCGTCTGGCGACACTTCCGGCACTCACAGGCACAGTGCCAGGGCTAGAGGGATGGGGATGAGGAAGGGAAGAGGGGGATGTCCCCAGCGGCAGGTCTCCCCTGCCACTGCTTGAACCGTTCCCACACGAAGAACTTCCCTTACCCTGCGCCTGTCTGGTGTGTGTGTGTGTATGTTTGTGGTGGTCCCACGAGAGTAAAAATCCTGGAACATTTGCTACGGTCAGTCAACAGAGGTGAGGCACAGTGTTCTCTGAAGCCTTGCCAAGCACATGAAAATGAACGGCTCCTGACAGGAGAACATTTCCCCGGCGACTGCAGTAAACATGTGCACAAGAGCACTTTAAGCACATGGAAAATCATGGCAAAACAGATATTGATGTGTTTTGTCTGGTTCCGGGTCAGTTCCCCTCTGGTCACGTCTCTCCCACTGTTTCCCCTCAGGTCAATTCCTCTTTAATACACTGATAACAGAATAAAACAAATTAAAAGCTAAACTAATTCAACCTAAGCAAACTTAATTATTCTCAACGGGTCCAACATATTTACATGCTGAGGGACTTGTCTGTGGTGGATTAGCTGAGGGTGGTCTGTTCCGAGGGAGATATCGAGGGGGAAAGTGGGTACAAAGCAATTATCTTAAGATCTTTAACTTTTAGAGACGCATACCAAACTGTCTGTAATAGATGGGTATAAAAACCATACCTGGCTACCGGTATCAAATGGGTATATACACAAGGCTATCGTAGTATATGAGATAGGCTATGCAGACTACACCAAACTAACGGTTCCTTATATATTACACATTCGCAGTAAATTAGAGCGAGTTAGGATCGAGTACTGCTCACGATAACGGAGTTTGGGCACACGTATCCGGATATGTATATATGTATGTAGGTATGTATGTATATGTATGTATGCATGTATAGTTAATGTATGTGTATGTGAGCCGGTGACCAATCAGATCAACTCAACAACTCCAAACGGGCTCGTTGCCAAAAAATTTGTTTTTGGATCTTTTTGGGGGATATCCTGTTACTTTTTGGGATATCCCGTTACTGTTATTTGTTACGTACTGTTCGGCAACAAGAGTCTTAAAATTATTCATCTGGTGCTGGAGCCATCGGCATCAGGTGTTTAGCGGGTACACTAGTGTTAATGGACTCCGCCTGCTCAAGGTGAAATACCGAGTGAAAAGTTACCTTTGGCGTGGCTTGTATCACTACGAGTACAGTCTCGTTAAAGAGCTTCTCATTCCAAAGGCGTTCACATTTCCCGGATACTGTAAGTAGCACAGCCCTCTGCAGCAGGAGCCCCTGAAAAGAGGTCCTGGGTAAAACCTGGACTCACACAGGCACCTCACTGTAATGGGGCTGCGATTCCTTTACTCTTTAAAAACAAAATTGTAATGACATGTGAGCCACTTCTACGTATGGTGGGGAAGGGGAGGGGAGGGAAGGGAAGGTGGGTGGTTATGGAGTCAGATATTAGGGAGGGGGGGGGTGTTGACGGGTTGGTTGGGTGGGAGGGGCAGAGAGGGGGGGGGGAGCGTGTGCCAACCCCCGTGTCGGACACGCCCCGTAAACAATGGCTACGTGACGGGTGGCTAAGAAAGAAAGAAACAAAAGAATGATGACGTAATCCGGTTGGTAAGGGGAGTCAAAGGGTGGTGGTTGGGGATGGGGTTGAGGGGAATGGGGGAGCCAGGGAAGGTGGGGGGAGGTGGGGAGAGCCTAGGATGGTGTGTCAAGACCAGCAACCTCGGGGGCAGCGGCCCAGGGTAAGGGTGCACCCCTGAGGCGCTGACTACTGCCTCCCCTCCCTTTCCCCACCCATGACACTTACTTATACAAACCTCTCACAATCATACGGTCACCCTTGTACTTACAGGTACTGTGCCTTCTTCACCCACTCCACAACAAGTACGTGTATACCCCTAGCCTAAAGATACGGGTCACAACCCTGTGGATCCGGCTAGAATGTATTAGTCGCCTCACAAGCAGCAGTACCTGGGTTCGATGGACACATGGTTTAATACGTTAGTTCCTCTACCAATACCGAAGGCGTTTGACGTCTTCTTCAGGCAGGTCCGGGAGGGAGAGAGGGTGGGTAGGTCGGTGATTACGACGCTGCTTCACTGGTTCGAAGCCTTGTTCGAATCACGGCTCAAAAGACAGGACAACACATGAGCCCCTCTGATGCTTTGGCGTGAAGTTAAGGAAACACTGGTCGTCACACACCATACCTACAGGGGCTTACAGGCCCAAACCAGCACCCTGTATCCTGTACTGTGCTGTACCGTAATAGGGCCAACCCAGCACCCTGTACCGTGTACCGTACAGCACCGTAACGTGCATAGTAACAGGCCCAATCTAGCAGCCTGTAGAGGGGGCAAGAAGTCATACATTCACTTACGTGTACCGTGTCACAGGTATGTGTACCGCGTCACCTTCCCGTGGTAACAGACAGCGTCAGGAGGGGACTGCCACGCCAGCAGGTCCCGGGGCTGTGCTCCGTCCCCGGCCGTGACTCCTGAAACTCCCCCCCCCCCCCCCGCATCTTCCAACTTCCCGTGACGTGTCGCGAGACCGGAAGCGCAGGTCGTAAGCAGAGCGACAGGTAAGACAATTAACCCCTTGGGGCACGTGGGGACAACCCTTTGGGCACGATGCCACGACCTCTTTGACTATACCCAAGGGTCATATCGTAGTGGTCAATGGCATAAAGATTACATCATCCCTCCCTCCCCCACATACTAACTGTATGGGCGTGGTATACAATACTGTATGAGGTACAGTGATACATTAACGGTGATACAACAACGGTAACAGAACAATACTGATACATGAACAAGTGATACAACACCATTCACACCAAAAACGACCCTAACAGAACACTTAACAGTATTTCATCAACAGATGTACACCAACAGATTCACACAAACGGCTATACATCAAGTGAGTCGGCAAAATCCACTCGAAATTGGTGGTGGCATCAACACAAGCCTCTCTGGGGCAAGGATATCACCATCTTATCGAGCGGAAATATGTCCTGTGCTTGTCCAGCAATTACAGCCAAACAGCGGGCACAACCAACACAGAGGCATTAGTGAAAGCAGAAAGACTTGCACAGAAAAATACCTCATAGTTTGGCCTTGACATCATGATATACGCGTATGTTGACTATGGCGCAATACTTTCGCTCCCTCTCATTAGCAGAGGAGACAGGCAGGAACATGGAAGGTTCTTTGTACATTAAAGTGCCGATGACTAAAGTCTGAAGTGTTTTCTAGTTGAAGGTCTGGGGTTTGCCCGTTTCCAATGTTATTCCTGCCCATGAAATGACTATCAAGCAGAGTTGGCCGTCTCCTGTTGCTGTTTATACCAGGCTGTGAGTGGCTGCTGTCTTTAGCTGGCTGTCATGTTTTCACTCTGCATGTCTACGAGAATGATGAAGTCCCACACAACATAACTCAGGCTAGGCCTATCAATTTTGGAAGAAAAGTAGTTAGTCTTTCCTAGTTTTATATATATATATATATATATATATATATATATATATATATATATATATATATATATATATAGAGAGATATAGAGAT
>JAYMFT010393793.1:0-19475 GCA_038088735.1 Panulirus argus
ATATATATATATATATATATATATATATATATATATATATATATATATATATATATATAATATGGATGTTTGTCATATATAATGTGTAAATCTCAGACATTTGTGTGAACAGAAACCTGTTTAGTGCCAAGCGAATGATTCGTGAGTCTTCAAGTTTTTGTGTGAATGAGCTTTTTTTTTTTTTAAGACATGTCTCTGCACGGTACCTGACGTCATGGGAATGGTATATGCCTGACGTCATTCTGGATCGTGCTTTTCTTTCGTCTTCTCAAAAGTAATTTGATGTAGTCTTCAGTTATTTTTGAAAAAAGTCTGCAAATCTTTGACACTCAATACATGTGATAAGAGGAGATAATAGTGGAGTGGACGCCAGGCAAGCGAGACAATGCGCAGGAGGGAGGGTGGGATGGGGTGGGGGGTTTGACTTGGTAGAAGCGAAAAAGGCAAGGTGAGGTGAGTGAAGCGAGGTAGAAGAGTGGTAGTGCTTGTTGCAGGGCGTTATATGACTGTGTGGGAGCCAAGGACGTTAGGGCCACTAAGGTGGTCCGAGCGCCTACTTGATGTGATCTTTTAGGGTGATTTAGCTAGTGTTAGAGGGCTAGCCTGGCTATGCTGGTCGTGTTCTGGAGAGCGGCTGGTGCTGTGGAACGCCGGGGTTCGCTCGGTCATCCACGGCCACCGTAACCGTCGGTCGTCGTCTTGTGTTGTACTGTACGATACTGTGGGTTACAGGCCGCTGTGTGGCTTGGCCAGGGAGGTTGAGGGCGGGAAGCGCCTCCGGCCTGGGCTGATGCTCACTCCAGCCTTGGTGGCTGCTAATTTAGGCTTATCTCTAGCCGGGGAGGAAGATGGAGACAAGAAATACAGAGATCACATAAAATTTAATTAATTTCTCTTTAGTGTCAACCCTGGTCCGTGTTCTACCTCCACCAACAGAGACTACTAATCCTAAAATATCCAAACTGTAGGATTTTCGTTTTTTTTTTCCAAAATTCCCTTACTAATACCCTGTCGTCGTTCGAAACCTTCTACTCGCATGAGGACAGACGGTGGAAAAGGCGAGTGCATGATTTTTGGGATTTGTCTTTCTGTGTGGCCTGGGGAGGTGAAGATGTACCTGGAAACTGGCTTTTGGTCCCAAGAGATGTGTTCAGGCTGGTGATTGCAGACCGGGGCAGCCCAGGTGAGGGACAGTAGACGACAGGTGGCCTGATTGGACGCACCTTTTCGAAGCTTCTGACGCAGCGAGTGCTTGAGATGCTTAATGCGTCTTGCTGCAGACACCTGACCCCTTCCCCCTCCCTCAGCCACTCCTTCCCGTCCACAAGAGGCGCGGAGGGCGATACCGCCGGGGTCATGAAGCACTCCTACATGTACACTTGGCGTGGGTGACTCTTAAATGGTGGTTGACGTCACCCAGAAAGCATCTAGGGAAGGTGAGTAGGCGGCGCGCCGTCGGGGAAGTGGGGGTTGAGATTAGGAGTTGCGAAAATGAAATAAAGACGTGACCGGGTGGTGGAGGAGAGGGATACTGCTGACGTTGATTACCTTTATGTTCACATGAAGACGTGCTTCAGCCGCTCCCAAAGTATCTCTCTCTCTCTCTAGCTCTGCATTTTAGCAAAATCTCGTCTAAGAACATACTTTTCCTCCAAGCTTAATGGTGGTGCAAGCTTGGGAGTAGAGACAGTCAGAGGAGTCCATAGATTTTTGTGTGGAATGTGATACACGACACGTCCTACTCTTAGACCGTACCTGGTATAAGGTTGGTCCTGTCTGGCTTTGTTCCTTCATACTAGTTGGACCCAAACATATCGTATCTTGTGATACAGGACCAGGGATACCAGGAAGTGTACAAAGACACTACTGACCTGGCTGAACGCTTCCCTATGGGTATAATACCAAGAAGTGAGGAGAGACTATGGGAACTAGAGACACGGTCTGCCAGATACCGTATGATGGAAGGAAGTCTGATGGCCGGCCCGGCCCGGCTTGGTGGGTGGGTGAGTTGCTATGCGTGACTGCCTGCCGGCTGGTGTGGTTGTCTCTGCCACGCCCCCGAGTGTTCACCAACGCCGTAAACCTGCAGAGGCTGCACGACCACAGAATGTAAGAACAGTTATAACTACTGTCGGGGAACACCACGGTTCGAGACCTGCCTGCAGCCTAAGTCAGGCTTTCTGCTGTAGGTAACACTGTTGCTGGGAAGGCTAGCGGTGGTGTAAGCGCTGGAGGTTGAGAGCCTTATAGCAGAATGCTTATAAGGCCCCAGACGTCACTAACCAGGATGGAGTGGTAATGATATAATTTGGAGATGGGGGAGAGGGGGGGGATACCTGTCAGTGTTAGATTTGAAAGTTTCATCTCAACATACAATTAGTCATGTATTGAACGAACACTCCAGTGTAACACTAGAAACTCATGTCCTCCATAAATTCATTTAAATCGGTGGTTTACAAAGACGGAGAAACAATAAATAAATCTTCAATGGAAGTACCTTCGTAAAGGAAGTGTATGTAATTAATTTGGACCAGGGAGATAACCAGATAGCCTGTCTACAGGAAGGACTATCCATGTAGATAGTCTGAAATGCTTTGAAATACCCAACAGATATACAACACTCAGGCCAGAAATTGTAGCTTTTCTTTTATACTTCTTGTCCTTCGAGTCCCTTGTATCCTCGAGGCCCCTGCAGCACTCGGGTCACACAGGTCAGTGTTGTAAGGTGGACGCGTCTATGTGCAGAGAATGGAAGCCAGTTTAATGGAAAGTGCTTGGCGTTTTACTTATGACAGTTGCTTCGAGGGCATGAAAGGTCTTAGGATAGGCTGAAATGGTCTCTGCAGTGTTGTAAAGATTATATATATATATATATATATATATATATATATATATATATATATATATATTGTTGATGGGACGTGGCCAATGTTTGTGCTGATGACCTGCGGGATGTTGGTGACTCGCGTCCCCCTCCCCCCTCTTCAAACCTCAAGACCAACCCCACCCCAACGACAGTCTTAAGGCTTGAGAGGATTTAACCTTTTGTGGGGAGGTTAAGGTGTAGTGAGACTCAACCCAGCCAGCCGTGTGTACATCCGTCCGCCCACACCAAAATTAACACATAGATCTTATGGTATTGCTGACTCTCTCGACCCCTCCCCACGTATGATCACTTTACCCCCACAACCTGCCCCTAGATATGACCTTCAGTTCACTCCCTCACAAGCTACCCCACGCATGACCTTCGTCACCCCCCTACAGATGACTCCTTCCAACGTATGACTCTCCTCTCCCTACTCTACCCCTTACTTATGATATTCATCTCACCCCCTGCATTCCTTAACATATGACTAGCGCCGTACAGCTGCCTTCAGTGTAAGGAACCCCCTCCTTCCCTACAGCTATCCTCCCCTAGGTAAAACCTCCCCCCCCCCCCACCTTTAAGCAGGTGCCTCCTCCCGTACATCTGAAATTGACTCTACCCCACTGTACAGTTTTCACCTTGCACATATGACTTGAACCCCCTACCCTGTAGTTGCCTCTTGTGTAAGATCTATTAACGCTCATCGTCACATATTTCATACTCTTTATCTCTCGTCCTCGAACCATTTTGTGACTCGTGGTCTGTGCGGGAAAATCAGTATTTATTCCTCGCTGCAACTCTACTTGATGTAGTTCATCATGAGGTGTTGGTGTTGGTCCGCCATTAAAACAAATTCACTTCGATTCTTTTTAATAAGTTATTTGTCCTTTGATAATGTCAACCTTAAGAAATTTCAGATTATCATGAGAAATCTGTTCAAATGTCTCTTCAGCATGGTTGGCAGAAGTGTCTGTATACATTTAGTCTTAATTCTCTTGGAATGCCAGACGGATATACTACAGACTTGTGCGCACAGTCAATAGTCTATTTACATCAGGTTATCGAGAGACAGCTCATTTTACCTTTCATTTAACCATTTTTATCTTCCTTCTCTCGTCTCCAGTTAAAACGCCACTCTCGGGGACTCCTCGCCTGACAACCTGCAATTGTCATCCTTCCTTGCTCCTCCCTCCATTTACCAGCATCCTGTCCCAGCCCCTCACCGACCTAGGGTGTCATTCCGCTCTGTGAGGATCTTCCCTTTTCCTGCAGCTGCCCCATTCACACATACCGTCACTCGTTTGCGCAACATTCTTTCTGTGACCAGCTGAATATTGAAGCCCACGACTATGGTTGCTGGGATGGGCCTGACCCTTCGACAGTCTGTACAGTACATTACTCATAGCAAGGCGCAGTCGAGAATATACCCAGCATGTTTATCAAGTAGAGCAAGATGTTAGATAATGGACATGAAATAAGCATATATTTTTGTCAGGTGATGACAGCTGAAATAAGCATGTGTTTTTGTCTGTCAGGTGATGACAACTGGCCCAGCTATGGTACTGACGAGAACAAGGAGTACCGCTTCAGGGACATTGGTGGCAAGAGTCTTCGTTTCAAGGTTAGTCTGCAACCACTACCTTCGGTTTCTAAGTAGAATCATAATCTCTTGTCGTTGGCTTAGCCTTGATGTATTTACCATAGCTTGAACTATACCAGATGGCTTTATCAACACTAAACAGAATTTTCACAAATTTTGAGAATGCTTCATTCCCACCTTGTTTTAAAAGGGTTTAATTTCATTTCCAAGTATTGATTACACTTTATCTGGGCACTGTATATTATTTTCTCCCATTCTATTACATCTTTTTTTTTCTTTGTTAAGCTGAGACCTGGTCCCTCTTTGCAGGTGAAGACTGCTCATGATGCCCATGTTGCCCTCACCTCTGGCGCGGAGGAGACAGACCCAATGGTGGAGGTTTTCATCGGGGCCTGGGAAGGGGCCGCCTCGGCCATCAGGTTTAAGAAAGGTAAGATGCCTACCAAACCTGCCAAAAGGTTAGAAAGGTAAAGAAGAGATGATAGAGAGACGGAGATTGGCAAGGGAAAGGGAAGGAAAGGAAAGTGGGAAATGGATAAGGGATGGAGAAGGTGAGAGACAAATTGAGGGAATGACGGTTGAGGGGCACGAGGATAGAATGACACGAACGCAGGCAAGGAATGAGGTAGCTTTGGGAAAAGAAGCGTCAGAATGTATTGAATGCACATTTATGTGTCCCTAGGGGCTAGTGCTGGCTCTCGACATCCCTGGGTCTAAACTCGCATGTATAATCATATGACTTAGTACTTAGATGAATATTACTCATTTTACAATGCAGTTTACACCAACTAAAGTTAGATTATATCATGTATCTCTAGATGCATGGCTATATGTTGTTATTTTTCCTATTACCTTAAAACCTTTTTATAGATGTTTGAGGAATATGCCTCTAAGACACATTGTTGTTATTGTCTTTATTTGTACAAACTAGATTTTTAGTGCCAAATGGTATGAATTAATGCTTCTAGAATTGTGCTAACCCTCTGTTTATCACATTGACTTTTAGGGTTTAAGGGATATGTATTTTGACAACTTTTACTGTTAGTAGTAGTTACTGCATATATTACTGAACAAATTATTTTTCTTGCAATCCAGAGGATAACAGTGAGTACTGAGTGTGCTAAGTTGCAAAAAAATATTTTGTATTAAAAAATAGACTTGTTTTACTTTTTTAAATATGTATTTTGAAACGAAGAACGTTTCACTCTTGACTAATCAACATCAAAGCTTCAAGTTAAGCCTGTAAATGTTCGGTACAGTGTTGATAAGAAATGAAACTTGTTCCAATTTGCGTAACTGTGTATTCTAGATTTTATATTCATATCCTGATGTACTCCAGTGTTAGATAGCATGGGTTTTTGGAATGTGTGAATTACTGATATGAGTAAACATCCCTCTTCTTTTTTTGCATTCCATTAATATTCTTCCCATCCCAACAGCTGATGATCTGGCAAAAGTGGACACTCCAGACATCTTGAATGAAGAAGAATACCGGGAGTTCTGGATTACCTTTGATAATGATGAGGTTCGTGTGGGTAAGGCAGGAGACTGGGAGCCCTTTATGATGTGCCCCATCCCAGAGCCATTCCAAATCACTCACTATGGCTATTCCACTGGCTGGGGTGCTGTCGGCTGGTGGCAGTTTCATAGTAAGGCATACTGTTCTCAATGTTGGGAATATTTCATGTTGATATAATACTTGTATATAATACTTATTAATTAGTGACTGGCATGATTGTATACTAATGGTATTTGTTCCAAATATCATGACTGGATGGTCTGGTCACATTACTTCAGCTATTTGTAAGACCAGGATACACATTCTTGTAATCTCTTCAGTATGAAAAAAGCTTGCTGGTCTGAATGCTGTCATATGGTGAACCGAAATTACTGGTATAAACGTATGTAAATATTTAATGATGCACAGCTTGGTGAGTCTGTGTAAGTGGTACATAAGAAATAAATACACTGCAGGTTTTGCCCCTAAAAAAAAAAATCTACCAAATTTTCATAATAGAAAACACCAGTGCACTTTGACTTTACATTCATTAATTTTCGGCTGACGTCCTGAACCAGTTGACTTGAATTAAAACTGTAAATTACTGATGGTACTGTCAACACTGATCCTAAATACAGTTAAGGATGGAAAAATTTAAATTTAAATCATTTTAAATCATTAAGAGAATTAGAAAGATGAAGTTGATATGTCAGCAGTTAATGCTTACAGTGGTGGTCCAATTAAACGTTGCAGAAAAGCTAGACATTTACTTAACTCTTTGGTTTTACCACACTTCATTTTCTTCCTTATAGGTTCAGATACAGACCATTAAAGTTATGAATGTACAATGCCATCACATTCTGGTATTTGTGAAACTGAAATCTTGATAACTTGACCGCCCACAGATGAAAGACGCTTTAATACAGAAGACAGTCAGACTTACAATTTTGAGCCTGTGTATGGTGACTCTATCACCTTCAGTGTTTCCTGTGGCCATGATGCCCACTTGGCATTGACTTCAGGGCCAGAAGAAACAACGCCCATGTATGAAGTGTTCATTGGTGGCTGGGAGAACCAACATTCAGCCATCCGCCTCAACAAGGGTAAGCTTTTCTTCCTGAGAATGAGCCTCAGTAATGAGCTTGTGCCTTGTCATAATAAAAACTTGCTCTAACAGATGGACTTGTATATCTTGAAGTACTGTTAGTCAAAATAGTTTTACTTAGTGTGTGTGTTTGTGTGTTGAATTCATTAGTGGTCTATACAAGTATGCACTAACACATATTGTCACCCATAGTATAAGTGGTCAGGAAACATGTATATGCAAGACTCTGCTGTGAAGTATGCACTGAATAGTATAACTTCTAATGCAACACAGGTATATATGAATATATAATTAGCAGAAATGGTTATTTTAAAATTTCCTAAATGAATGTTGTCACACTTTTTGCAATGTTATGAAGAAAAAAATGGAATTATTTTGTAATCATCAGATATATTTTAAACTAATATCTTAACCAAACCATGAAAGGAACAGGTTAATTTTATACATTTTTTTTACAGCATGCAATGCTGTCCGCAATATTTTCAGTTGCTATAAAAGCTTTAAAATACATCATGTAAACACTATATATGCTCTTGAGTAACAAAGTTACATCTGTTTATGTAGTTCTCCGACTTGAAATGCTATGTAATAGTGTGGTTTAAGTCAGATCTTCACGCAAAAGCTCCACACATTATTCCTCCATTAATATAACCCACTTTCTTATCAAGTCCACAACTGCATCATTTTACATATCTTTTAATCTCTCAACATTTTATCTATTCTACAATTGAACTGTTTATTCAACTGAGTATATATTGTATTTTCCCCACAGGTGATGACATGATCAAAGTGGACACTCCTGATATAGTGTGCAGTGAAGAGGAAAGGAAGTTCTGGCTGTCCTTTAAGAATGGGCACATCAGGGTTGGCTACAAGGACTCAGACCCCTTTATGGAGTGGACAGACCCAGAACCATGGAAGGTCAGTCTCTCAGCCTTAGAATTTTCACCGTTTTCTCTTGTACCTGTTTACTGGTCCATCCTTAGTGAGGGATCATCAGAACGATTGGGGGGAGAGAGAGAGAGAGGGAGAGAGAGAGAGAGAGAGAGAGAGAGAGAGAGAGAGAGAGAGAATAAAAACAGGATGGGAGGATTCCCCTCTTCCTCCCATCTCTTTCAACCGACTCAAAACTTGTGGTACATAAATGCAAACTAGTCTTTCTCCCCTCTCCCAAGGATAATATAATCACTTTCTAAGAACAGGAACAGGGGGGAGGAAGCCTCTTTATAATTACCTATATGCACTGATCAAGGAGGTAGTTTTACACTCCATCTCTTGAAGACTAAGACTCTCTTGTATTTCAGGTGACGCATGTTGGGTACACAACAGCTTGGGGTGCTGCAGGCAAATGGATGCTAGAAATTTAAATGCACGGTGGAAGAACTAAACCACGTCATACTCACACACACTCGCTGTTCCACAATAGCTTAATAAAGAATAAATGTCAGATAGTGAGATATTAATTTACCCTTTGTGGTGGGTAAAACTGAACTTTTCTTTAAAAGAGTGTTTGACTTCTCTGTACTGTACTGTAAATTAAACTATATATTCTGTTTGGTGGGGGTTCTGGTTTGGCTACAGAGCAATCGTGGAACACTATAAGATGGATGAATTTTGTAAAGGATGATTGTATCTCTTAGTGGTGATGGAAGATATGTGCAAAGGGATGTCTTAGAACCATGTAATTGGTATTGTATAAATTATTACCCTTTGGATGGAGATTATGCAAAAGTAATCACTGGATTTTGGAAATTAAACATTTTGAAGCAAATGTCAAATCAATCATAAAAGTTTGAACATTTCCAAAATTCTGAACATTTATAAGGATATCAAATAAAACTACTGAATATTGTACAATGATCTGTGAAAGAAACTTGGTGTCTTGGTATATTTATGGATTCAAGTCTAAGTCAGAAAACAGGAATGGATTTTCTAATGAAGAATGAGGATTTAAGGATGGTTTTCTTTTGGCACACCTGTTTTAGAACAGTCTCGGAAAGTATATTTGTCGTAGGCCTTACTTTCCACCCCACCTTACGGTGTTCTTATTTATATATTATTACTTTTTCAGATGAAAGTCCATCATATTATCCCTATTTTTTCCTTCCATCCTATATCCATAATTATAGCATTATTTTTAATCTTTTCCATCAAATACTAGAACATTTATCTCGAATGTTTCAATGTATGTGCTATTCTATTGCAATATCTCTTCAGTCTAATCTAAACATGTGATATATATAATTCTGTCTACCCTGGGAATAGGGGAAAAGTAATGCTGCTCACAAATCGAGCATGTCATGTAAAGCAACTACGAGGGGCAGGAACAAAGGGTTGGAAATCCTCCCTTCCTGTATTACTCTCCAAAAGAAGTGACAGGGAAGGAAGCTAAATGAGGATTTTTTTTCCTCTAAGGCTCTGTCATCTGTTATTGATACTCTCCAAGACTTCTTAATTCAGCAATACTATTTTCAGTTCTAGCCATAGACTGTCTTGTTACTGTTCACATGAAACTTCTAAAATCTGCTGGAGTTAGCTGAGGTATGAAGTTCTGTGAAATTTGGGTGGCTATCATTCTTACAGCAAAGATAACTCATAGTAACAGCCCACCACACATTTTCTTTTCATATCTTTACATAACCAGATTTTATCACCACTGGTCCGCTGTACAATCTACCTCCTGTACTTTCCAGTATATTGCTTCCAGCAACTTTGTGCACTGTTGCTCCACAATGTGCAAATTCTGTTGTAGCTTTTAGTAATTTGTCACTTTTGTCTTCATTCTTTAACATTCGAATTTTTCATTCTGATGGTTATGACGTCCTCTACATGCAGCGATGTTCCTCTTTAAGTAGTCAGTCCTAAATGAACTGCCGTCAGAAATTAACAGAATTATATATGAAAATGTATCTCTTTCAGCCATGGCCAGTCCCTGGTGCCTTGGCTTTCAAGTATCATTGCCAGAATCCTTGTTCACCTTATCAGAGAAAATGTTCACTAAAGAAAAACCCTAAAGAGTCCAGACAAGATTAGTGGCAGGGTATACATTACAGAGACTGTGTACAAGACCAGGCTATAGAAGCCGAATTCCCAATAAATTCAGGCTACAGTGCCAGGGTTCCCAATATATTCAGATTACAGAGGCAGGGTTCCTAATAGATTCAGGCCACAAAAGGCAGGCGTTTCCAATAGATTCAGGCTACAGAGGCAGAGGTTCCCAACAGATTCAAGCTACAAAGGCAGGGGTTCCCAGCAGATTCATGGGTTTCCAATAGATTTAGAATACTGAGACAGGGGTTTCTAATACGTTTAAGCTACAAAGGCTGGGTTTCCAAAATATTTAGGCTATAGACGCAGGGACTTCCAAAAGGTACCGGCTACTGAGGCAGGGGTTCCCAATATGGATTCAGGCTACTGAGGCATGGTTCCCAATACAATCGGGCTACAGACGATGATTTATCAATAGATCTAGGCTAAATAAGCAAGGTTCCCATCAGGGTCACGCTACAGTTAAAAGGTTCCCACAGATCCAAGCTATAGAGACAGAGTTCACAGCACATTGTCTAAAGTTGTAGGGTTTATGATACAAAGCCAAGTTACAGAGGTACGTCACACAACAATACCAAACAGCACAGTCGTAGAGTATGACGAATCCAAGCTACAGAGGCAGACTGCATGACAAATCCAAGCTGCAGAGGTGGTTTGCATGACAAAGCCAAGCTACATAGCGCGGTAACAAAAATGCCAAGCTACTTAAATAAGGAACGTTATAATGTACAGAGGCAAAGAACACAATGGATGCTAGGGTACAGAAGCGGTGTACATGATACATAACCAGGCTACAGAGGCAGATCTTCCATAGATAAATTAAAAAACTTAAAATCGTATAGAACAAGAAGCTAAAGTGAGAATTTGGTTACCTAACACCAATCGTAAGTCAGGGTATAGGTTACTTTATTTCTTTTTTCTCTCTCAGCTGAAGAGAACAAACTTTGACAATAAAACATTAGAAACCAGCACCTAACGGCTGTTAAAACTACCTTTCGTTAGTGCTAATATATGCTGTACATACATTGGTCTGGTAAAGAACAGCCATGTCCCAGGTGTAGACTAAAGTCAGGTAGAAAATCTTTGAGATAAAACACCCACGTTTTCCATAAATCTCTGAGTGGAAGACCTTTCGATGTATTCATAAACCACATCTAATAAATGCTTACGGAACCTGATGCTGGAAGGAATACAGCTTTATAATATAACGTTAAATGCGTCCTCAACCTAATGTGTCCACGTATCCCCAACGCTGATTCTTTGAGAACGAATGATGTCCTACACTCTTAAGCAATATCTTAACATACATAAAAATCTGTTTTATGTGCTGATGGCTACCAAATCCACTGGATTTTTGGCAGAGCCACAGGCAAGGAACCATGCTACTACAATACAGCAATGTTCTACAAAGCTTCAACTGAACACCTAACGTTAGGGACCTGAGCTACAGAAATTGTCTAGCAGCTTTGGACTTATGACAACTGGAAGAGGAGACATGATTACAGCCTTCCAGTATCTTAGTCAATTTGACATTATCTACAATAAATAATTTTTAATAAATGGATTTATAACATCTACAGGGCACAATAAAATACCGTGGTTATCCTGCCGACTGTTTTATTTTCAAGCATTAATGAAAAACTTATTGATGTTTCCTGTAAAAGATTTTCTTCTCAAATATTAAGAATACAAAAAGCTATCAACTCTAATGTGCAAAAGATCAATTTGATTGCATTAAGTGCGATGAGGTTACGAAAGAGCTTTGCCCTTCGCCTTCTTAAGGTCTGGCCAAGATGATTACAAGTAAACCAATCGACTTTATCTCCCAGCCGTGAGTTTCCCCCACTCAAGCTCCCCAAATGTGTCGTACGAGAAAACACTTGTCGAAAATTAACTATAGTTAGCAATATAACGTCCGACCCATCAGTGCAGACTAATCGGCAAAATAACCATGAAAAAAGTGAAGGACTGGAACACAAGTTAAATAGTTTTATGGTAGTTCGAAAAAATAAAGGCATGCGAGGATCGGAAACTTAAATAAGAAAACATACAAACTCATATAAACTTCCTCTCCGTAGTTCAGTAGTCAGAAATGCTGTTCCCTACATGGAGGCTTCTACAATATAAATTAACCCTCATCCCACGTCGATAACGCCCTTTCTGACAGAAGTAAGGAAATGGGTGCTGATTTCATTTGCCACGAAGAGGAATAGGACGCAGAAGACAAGACAGTCAAAATCAGGTGTGAGACCAGCTGCATCGGATGCTCGTGAGGAAAGACATGACCACACTAGATCTCAATTCTGTATCCACTGAAGCAGCCAGCGTTGGACTCGGAGGTTTAAGGTTGTGATGTTGAAGAGGTAATACATCGCTAAGAACACTGAAAGGGTAGGGACCCGTGAGGAAAAAAAGGCAGCACTAAGGTATTCTAAAAAAAAAAAAAAAAAAAAAAAGTGGCACTGTGCATGATGGCAGGGGTTTGACTTTCACGTCTATACACCTCAAAATGATGAAAGAAGTTCTGTAAAACTGACATTGCTGAAGTTACTAAAATAATCCAAAAAAAGTCTTCAATATACAACATGCTAGTCTACAAACATCCGTTCAGAAAATCCTTAAGAGCACAAACACCCTTTAACCAATACACTTCTGAAATCGCAAACGTCATCTAAAATATTATGAAAGAAAACAGAAGCGACTAATCTCCACGCTACTTTCTAAAATGTTCATGGACCAACGAGGAATGGCAGTCACTCTACAAGGCTGGACAATATATGTATCTTTTTTTTTATGTTGAAGGCTCCAGTCACGGACAAAAGTCCACATCAAGGCCGGGCCCTTATTGGAATATAGAAAGAATTGAGAAAGGGGAAAAAAAAGACAGGGAAAGTATTTATGAATTTTTGCATATATGTCTATCTGATGATGGTCAAGAATGGCTGAAAGTTCACAAATGGATCCTACTGTCCAGTTTAAATTCAGAGCAGATATTCAGTTCATACTTCTCAAAAGTGAGGGTTAATGTAAAATCTAATTCTTGACGCTGAAATGATACTAACAACACAAGGAATATAGCATGCGGTTGAAAGATACTATTATGGTTTACTAAAGACACTTTCAATTGTCAAGGGATTCTTGTTCCAATCTCTATGAATTTCTTCGATTAGTAAAATAAGTAACTTCTAAGTTAAGAAATCAAAATCAACTTATCGCGACATAACTTTCGTAAGTTCAAGAACAAAGTTTCTTACTGAACTACACATATCATGTGATTATATTATTAGTATGTGAAGTTGCCACGAGCATCAAATATTGTTCAAAATTATCGAATCTTTGCACAAGCACACACAAAAAAAGTACAGTTAACAAGATTATTTAAATGATTAAGCTTAAACAAAATGTTTAGCTTTGATGGGGACAGGAAACTTTTTGTAGCGTGGAAAGTATCATTCCTATGATAAAACAAATTTAGGTCTCTGGTACCAATATATGGCGGTATACGCATACTTGATACATTTCGAAGCTTTCTGTATATAGTTATGGGGAAAATAAAAGCGTTCTAGAACTAATACTTTATACTGATTTCTTGCTCTTTTATTTTATTTGTCGTAACCAGCAACAACATTCATACCGTTTATATTTTCGTCTGCACTCTATCCCAGCGTTAGTGCCGACAAGACAGGAGAGAGAGCACAGGAGCTCCCTCAAATTTCTTTTGACTTGACTGCACGTGGTGGACCATAATTGCACATTTTGTGGTTTAAGAATACTTAGAGGAGGATGTGGTCAGACCAGGAGCTGGTGGAGGTGCTGCGGAGCAGCGTGCCGTACTACTTAGTAGTGGCACTGCCGCTCCTTATCCTCATGTCACCAGTACCAGTGGACGCCGCCGCCGAGTTTACTGTCTACCGTCTCCAGCAATACGATCTCCACGGCTCTCCTCATGGCTAGTATCTACTCTTGCCTTAATATTTTGTGATGTCCCAGTTACGAGCAAAAGGAAAAGAACATAGTACGGTAAGGGCCCCGTTGCTGGGATGGGTAACACATATGATGTTTGATTTCACATCGCCTGATATCTTATTTTATCATTCATTTATTTTTGCTAAACAGAAAGGTAGTTTTTCACTTCAGTGATACAAAGACACAAATAGGGATTCCAATTTTTTTGTGGGTAAAGGTCAAGATTTTGTTGTGTTAATATGAAGAAAAAAAATACAAATTTTATATGCAGTTTAGATGAACCCTTGCTTAAAAAAGTCTAATTCAGCTCCACATGGAATTTTGCATCCAGAAATGGCTTCCAGTGTGTGTGTGGTGCTATATATAGCTTCATATGGTAACAGAAACAGTTTCCTGTGGAAGACTGATCAACTGCATCTTTTGTACTGAATGGTACTTAATGAGGTGATAGAAGTATATCGGGGAAAGTTAGGATTAAATGAATAAAAATGTATGTAAGACAAAAAATCAACATAACCCTTTGAAGAAATGTATCATAGGGAAGATACACGTTTTCTAGATTTTATGGAGTGAAAAAGATTTTGATCGATCAGGGCCTGAACATGCAGGAGGGTGAAATGCATGCACAGAATAGAGTGAATTGGAGCGATGTGGCACACTGGGGTTGACGCGCTAACATATTCTTTTCACAAAAGTGGTCCCAGTGGATTCTTTACACGATAGAGTTGATATAAAGGAATTTTACCAGTAGCACCTTCTATAAATTTCTTATGATTAACAAGAACATAATTTTCTTAAAAAAATGATATATAACTAACACAAACTGGTTAAATATTATTTTTGTGTACTACTTACCTGTATATGCTGCCAGGCATACATAGTGAGATGTTTGGCATTCTTGGAAGTGTTTTTGTCACAATATAAAGGGTTTTCATTACTGATATTTATAATTTGCAAGTGTAATAGCTTCACAAGTTAATACACAAGAAGGCACAAATCTCATAAAGGCCTCCTTTACATCCCTTCTTAGTGACAAATGTATGGAAAACAATTAGGTTTTACAACTGGAAACAGTGTATGAGTTACCGATGCATGCATTAAAGGCTGCACATTTCTTCTTCAACATAAGGCAAGTAATTAAGAAATTTATCATATATATCCCAGCTGCATTAAACAGAAAATAAATTAAAGTGTATACAACGTGCCTGCTGCAAATGGGTTACTCCTGGTATATACTTACTCTACAGAATATCTCACTAATAGTGGAGGTTAGATGAGGTCTTCATAGGTTCTGTTCATTTCTTTATTCATGGTCTGTTGCATGAGCATGAATAATTGGGTCAGGATTCAGCCTATACCCCCTCACACAGGTTAAAGCACACTATAAATAGGGTAAAATCATCAGCATTACACCCATATTAGCAACTGTAATGCACGAGATTAAATCTGTATAGCAACCCTACCTTGGTCCATAATGTCATAAGTGCAAAGTTGCATGTAACACCAACCACCAAGCCAACTCACATTCCTCACTATCCATTGGAGTTTGTCCTTCATGAATGTTACTCTTAGGGCACAAGAAATGTTAAAAAAAGATGATAAAGGGTAGGGAAGAGCTTGACAAAAGAAAATTATGCTCATAGGGCTCCTACTTCTGAGAAAAATAATGTTTTCCTTACATCAAAACATTTCTCACCTTTAGATGGAGACCTATGAGCATCAGAGAGCATACTGACAAGGAAATGAGACCTTATACTTGAAACAGCTTTGACTTAAGTCTGGAGTGTCTGTTTCTGAAGGTAGCATACTCACAGCTGCAATAGGAATGTTTCAGATCCAAGCAGAGGTATCATCTGACATAGTTATTTGCTAAATACCACATGCCTTTCTTACCTTGTCTACTGAAAAAATCCCATAAGAAGAGTAACTGTGTCTTGAGCTACCAAGAAATGTTCCTTCCTGACAAAAACTTATATTAGTCTGGATGAACAAACAAATACTCCCTGAAGTATTCTTCCTTGAGACTTTATAAAGTATTTATGTACCACTATTTGAAATAACGGATGATCTCAAAAAGGAAAAAATTTCCAAGACTGTATCAGTAGTTTTATTACAAGCCAGAAACTTTGGGTTTGAATTAATCTTTATGCTTAAAAAATGATATTCAAACTTAAGTAGATTTGTATCCCTAGATATTGTGTGAATATTTCTAACTCATCCTCACAACCTTAAAGCTCCAATGATGGCTTAGATGATGGAAAAAAGCTCTCAGTGGCATACTCCAGGTAGGGCAAGAAAAATCAGTCACATATAGATGTAGTGTTACTGGCTTTATTCATCATAAAATAGGCATGAGAAAAACTTCAGGTACTCTGGCTCAGTTTCTTATATTTTTTTCTAGTTACACTGTAAAAGGCCTGATGGATTTTTATAGACTAGTTCTGTTTCAATGTGGAAGTACTAATTTTATGTACAAAATAATCTTTAAGCATCTTCTACACTGTTCTATATACCTGTTTGAGACAGGAAGGTTCCAAAGCAAAACATGCTGATTCTGGATCTCTTTTTAATGATGGTGACTCTCCAAGAGATTAGAGGAATCCTTTTTGGTGATTGGCTAGAATTACTCTTATCAATGACAATATAAAAATCCTTTTGACTTTACTAAATTCCTTCTGGTTTCTGACCTTCTTTATCTTTATTTGGACCAGTTTTAGTACAGGGGTATTTCTTAGGCTGAACAATGTCAGTTATTGTAGATTGAATAGTACTTTGCTTTATGCTGTGAACTTTGCTCTTACTGAAAGTTTATAATGAAACCAAAATTAATGTATTGTAGACTTTCTTGGTAATTGCTGCTTTTGTGAATACATTTGTGCACTGTAACGATGAATATTATTAGTAAATAGCTTCAGTTTGATATAGATTGGAGCTTCCTGTACTAAGCATTTTTCATGAATTTGCTACATACAGGTAGTCGGAGCAGCTTAGTTAATGTAGAGGCTCGGAGTCTAGATGCAACCTCTGTAGCGCGGCGGTGTGTGCTGGCGCGCCTGGCTGACCTCACCCCAACACACTATCAGCGGGTGGTCAGTCAAGGCGCTGCAGCACTCTTGATACTCCTGCCAGCAAATTTGACTGCTTTTGCCGAGGACCAACGTCAGGTTGTAAATATAGTCTTGTTCTCTTATAAATGAATAAAAATTTATAAAGTTCACCATTATTTCAGCTCATGCTTTATGTATTAATTATGATTTATCTTAGTCACTGTACTTTTCTTGTTCTAATTAATGTTTTTATATCTGAACCTTATTTTATCCATATCTGTTATAGGTCTTACAGAACTACTAGATGATTAAAATTGCTATACATTTTGTATTCACCCATACATGCATCTACCACATTGATGAGTGTTATCTTAGTAGAAGTGAGATAAACATAACTGTAGGTAAATCAATATCTGACTGTGTCATTGCCATGTGGTTTTCATATTAGATGCAGTAGTTGCCAGTATGAAGTTACAGACATACTGTAGTAATGTAACCATAAACTTGTATTTATATCTTTATGGCTTGTTATATTTGTAAATTATTATTATTAATTAATATAATGCTTTAAAATTACCTCTTTGATGAAGTTAGAGTACTGTTAGGCTTGCATTTGATAAGTTTAATTAGATAACCATACCCACAGTATAAAAAAATTGAAGCAAAAATTAACATCAGCCAGTCAGGTGATGCCATCAGTTTGAAACTAGCAATGACCATCATCTTTCCAGCCTTTGTGCCAGAAAGTATCATTATTTTTCCTGTCATACCTACTTCTCATTTACCCCATCTTATTTATCCCATTTATCATGCCACAATGAGGCCCTGTTAATCAAAATTGACTCTAATGCTTGTAAAATTAATTTTACTGTCATAATGCTCTAATTAGTAGTGCTTGGAAATATGATTTACAATACACTATGGGCCACCCTGCTGTGCACAAGAATTGTTCTTGGAAAACTGCGTGTTGAGTAAATCCATGCAAAGCAGATGAGTCAGTAAGTAGGAAAAATATGCCAATATTCCTGTCATATCTCCCACTACAGTGAAGTTTATTTAAAGTTAAAAGAGTTATTAGAGTGAAGAAATCAGAGGGAGATAAAGCAAAATTGATTGTGATGTAGCATGAACATTTAGAGAGCATGTATTATGTAACAGTAAAGGAATTTGCAGAAATGTGCAGACATTGTGTGTTGTGTGGGGATGATCTGCATTAGTCATCTTGCTATATATCTGGTGGTGTGTGGATCCTATTCATAGACAGATGGATAGATTGTTGTGTTATTTCTTTGTTTAATATGTTGCAGATGGTTCATGATGTAGAAGCAGCCATGCTGGAAACAGACTCCCAATTAGCAGTTTATTTGGCATATGAAACACCAGAGCTTCTTAACATTTATGAAGCTGTGCGAACAGCTACAAACACTGATGCAGCAACCTCAGCTGCTGCTGGTAAGTGAGTTTTTTGTGACAAATGAAACTGTCTGCTGGTGTTTGAAAGTTTTTGCATTCTTTCAGTTTTGGGAAATGAATCATCATAACCAAGTTTTGAAAGCATTTATTGTATAGCATATATTTACCTTTTTTTTTTTTTTTTTCCAGCCTTGATGAGTTCCCTGTCTACTGATGGATATCAGATGGTGGTTGGTGGAAGTCAGTCCAAGCTTATGGCAGATATGACTATTGCTAATGTTCAAGTTAGTGTTTTATTTGCTACCCTTACTTTGATATGTTATTAATTATATATGTAAAGAGAGTTCTTGTAGGGTGCAGATAATTAGTAACAATCATAAGCAAAATAAAACTGAGATACAAAAGAAAGTACACTGGATATGATTGTGTTTGATTTAAAGTAAGATCATTCTGTATGAATAGGAAGTGTTTTGACAAAATAAATTAGTAATAATGAATCATTGGTCAAATGATATCAGAAAGTTTAGAAAATGTAGGTGAAACTAAGAAGTCTCTGAGACCAATGTGAGTGAACAAGGCATTGTTAGAAATAACAAACACTGTATTGTTTGCACCAATTCTGCTACAGTTAAAACCTGTAACTCTCTGATCAAAAGAAATATAATTGAATCTTCTTTTATTAATGACAAACAGTTGTAACAGGAATATTAGTGAATCTGTTTAAACTGGATAGCTTTGTCATAAGCAAAAAAATTGTGAACAGCTTAATTTGTCTTGACCGCATAATAAAGTTTTATGAAAGGTGCATTGCTAGACCCAACTACCAGAATCCACACGCATGTGAATGGAAACAGAACATTATCTCCTCCCATATATATATATATATATATATATATACATATATATATATATATATTTTTTTTTTTTTTTTT
>JAYMFT010393804.1:0-19475 GCA_038088735.1 Panulirus argus
TATATATATTTGAAGGTACAATAGTCCCAATGATATTATATGGATGCTAGACATGGGCTATAGATAAGGTTGTGGAGTGGAGGGTGGATGTGATGGAAATGAAAAGTTCAAAGACAAAATGTGATATGAGGCAGTTTGATCGTGTACATAATGAAAGGGTAAGAAAGAGGTATGGTAACAGAGAGAGTGTGGTTGAGAGAGCTGAAGAATGTGTGCTGACATGGTTTGGATATATGGAGAAAATGAGTGAGGAAAGGTTGACAAATAGGATATGTGTCAGAAGTATGCCAAAGAAGGAGAATGCGGAAAGCATTTTGGAGACACAAGGATGGAGTGAAAAAGACTTTGAGCAACTAGGGTTTGAACTCGGAGGAGGGTGAAAGGTGTGCCTAGGACAGAGGGAACTGGAATGATGTGGTATACAGGAGTTGATGTGCTGTAAATGAACTTTACCAGGGAAAGTGAAGCACCCGGGGTAAACCATAAAAAGAACTGTTTGGCCTGGTTGTGGACAGGGAGCTATAGTTTTGGTGCATTATGCATGACAGATAGAGAATGGATGTGAGTGGATGCAGCCATTCTTCATTTATCCTGGCACTACTTTGCTAATGCGAGAAATAGCGATCATGTATGTATATATGTGTGTATGCGGGGGGATGGGGTATTTTTTTTTTCGTCTGTTTCCTGGCACTACCTCGCTGACGCAGGAAACAGCGATCAAGTATTATAAATAAATATAAATAAAAAAAATATGCACAAATATCTCTCACCTGCTGGATTTATAGTGTCCTTGACGAATTCTACAATTTGGGCTGCAGTATGGTACCCTATATACTCATGAGGTACACTATGGTTGTACAGTATTGCAGTAGGGTACTGATGAATGTTGTATCTGGTACAGAGATCATGGTGCAATGTACAGTCAATACTCCCTAGAAAAAAGATAAAGCATATCAACAGGTCTATGCAATGCAGAATAATTAGACTGGCATTTTTCATTTTAAGTGTTATTTTATAAATAAATGGTTTAATTGGATTTAGGCAGCCATTTGGCTGAAAATAGACAGATAAGGTATTACATATATTATAGAACTGGATGGTCATGAGAGGTACTAGTTAACACATCATACGAGTTTAAGATTAAAGTGAGCTGGATATTTCCACACTTTGGATAAGCATATGGGTGAGGAACATGTAGACAGTCAGAGTGGCAGATATACAGGGATGTTTACCATGTAAATAGCATGGTATATACATTGTGCACATCGTTGAAAATAAGAGATGAATAGTTCCAGAAACATGGTAGACAACATAACACATGCTGATGTACACCATGGTATCTTGTGCAGAATATTTTGTCTATTCTTGACTACTTCCATATCATCCAAACACAATGTTCAAACGGAGACTGCTCTTCCTCCCCAGTCCTCCTCTTATGTCATGCCTATGTCATCCATCTGGTTGAAGAACCTTCCAAATCTCTACAAGGACCAGATCAGGACTGGAAATGGTTTGTAGCACCTCAGCAACCACTATCCATACCCTCTAGGGTTGGCAGGTCTGTACCACCATGACAACAGTTTCAGGCTAAGTGCTCCAATGGTAACTGGGTTCGTTATGTCTAGGCTCTACATAATGTGCTAATAATTAACAATATCTAATGGGCACAGATCACCGACAACTCTTACAACAAACAAAAACATTTCAGCTATAACAGCTACCTGCAGAGCTTGTCAAGAGATATCACCTTCATGAAATCCATAACTATAGTACAGTACAGGGAATTGCTCATGTCAAGTTGGTATGGGAAGATATGAGAGGTCCAGCTTGACAGGCATTACTCCATACTGTGTTTGAATCCATGCCAATTAGGTTAAATTGTGTCCTAGCAGCAGGGGGTTCCTACACTAACTATTGATAGAATTAAAAGTAATATAACTTCTGGTGAAATGTGTTTACCTTTCCTATCAAGTAATTAGCTACCATGGCACATGAGCAGTCAACCTTTATAATATATCTAATACTCTACGAGTGCAAGTCTGTCAGTAGCAAGATTAGATACTACTGTGGTGTTAGCATGAACACTGTTGTAGTAGTTTATTTGCATCATGATGCATAATTTGGTCAACAAACACAATCGACACGTAGAGCCACTGTAAAATGGTAATATCATTCAAAAACTGCAGAGTAACTGGCAACTCAGCAGGTCAGGGATACTATTCATGAACCATACATACCTCAAGTATTCTAAAAAATTTTTTGTATGGTGTGTCATACTGCATCATGCTGTAAGGGTGCCAAATGATTTTGTACTGGGTGTACAACAGACTTACCACTACAAGGATGTACAGTAGACTTACCACCACAAGGATGTACAATAGACTTATCACTACACGGATGTACAGTAGACTTACCACTACAAGGATACACAAAAGACTTACCACAAAAAAGATGTACAGAAGAATTACCACAAGGATGTACATTAGACTTACCACTACAATGATGTACAGTAGACTTACCACTACAAGGATGCAAAGTAGACTTATCACTACAAGGATGAACAGAAGAATTACCAGTACAAGAATGCACAACAGACTTACAACTACAAGAATGCACAACAGACTTACCACAACAAGGAAGTACAGTAGACTTACCACTAAAAGGATGTACAGTAGACTTACCACTACAAGGATGTACATTAGACTTACCACAACAAGGATGTACATTAGACTTACCACAACAAGGATGTACAGTAGACTTATCACTACAAGGATGTACAGCAGACTTACCACTACAAGGATGTACAGCAGACTTACCACTACAAGGATGCACAGTAGACTTACAACTACAAGAATGTACTCAAGACTAACCACTACAAGGATGTAAAGTGCACTTACCACAATAAAGATGTAAAGTATACTTACCACTATAAAGATGTAAATTAGACTTACCACTATAAGAATGTAGAGTAGACTTACACTACAAGGAAGTACAGTAGACTTTCAACTACAAGGAAGTCCAGTAGATTTACAACTACAAGGAAGTCCAGTAGACTTACCACTACAAGGATGTACAGAAGACTAATCAATACAAGCATGTACAACAGACTAATCAATACAAGGATACACAGCAGACTTACCATTACAAGGATGTACACAAGACTTACCACTACAAGGATGCACAATAGACTAGCCACTACAAGGATGTACAACAGACTTATCACTACATGAATCTACAGTAGACTTACCACTATAAGGATGTACAGTAGACTTACCACTACAAGGATGTACAGCAGACTTACCACCAAAAGGATGTACGGCAGACTTACCACTATAAGGATGTACACGACTTACCACTACAAGGATGCACAATAGACTTACCACTACAAGGATGTAAAGCAGATTTATCAGTACAAGGATGTACAATATATTTATCACTACAAGGATGTACAACAGACATCACTACAAGGATGTACAGTAGATTTGCCACAACAAAAACATACACAAGACTTACCACTAAAAGAATGTACAGTATACTTACCACTACAAGGATGAACAGTAGACATACCGTACAAATATGTACAGTAGACTTACCACTACAAGGATGTACAGTAGACTTACCACTACAAGGATGTACAGCAAACTTGCCACTAAATGGATGTACAGCAGACTTACCACTACAAGGGTGTACAGCAGACTTACCACTACAAGAATGTACAGTAGACTTGCCACTGCAAGAATGTACACAAGACTTACAACTACAAGGAGGTGCAATAGACTTACAACTACAAGGAAGTACAGTAGACTTACCACTACAAGAATGTACACAAGACATACCACCACAAAGATGTACAGTAGACCTACAACTAGAAGGAAGTACAGCAGACTTACTACTACAAGAATGTACACAAGATTTACAACTACAAGGATGTACAGTAGACTTACAACTACAAGGAAGAACAGTAGACTTACCACTATAAGAATATACACAAGACTTACCACCACAAGGATGTAAAGTAGACTTACAACTAAAAAAATGTACAAAATTCTTGCCACTACAAGGATGTACACAAGCCTTACCACTACAAGGATGCACAAAAGACTTACAACTAAAAGAATGTACACAAGACTTACCACTACAAGGATGTAGAGCATATTTACCATTAAAAGGATGTAGAGCAGACTTACCACTACAAGGATGTAGAGCAGACTTACCACTACAAGGATGTACAGAAGACTTACCACTACAAGGATGTACAGCAGACATAAATACAAGGATGTACAGCAGACTTACAACTAAAAGAATGTACACAAGACTTACCACTACAAGGATGTACAGCAGACTTACCACAACAAGGATGTACAGAAGACTTACCACTACAAGGATGTACAGCAGACATCAATACAAGAATATACAGTAAACTTACAGCTACAAGGATGTACAGTAGACTTACCACTACAGGGATGTACTACAGACTTACGACTACAAGGATGTAAAAGAGACTTATCACTAAAAGAATGTACAGCAGACTTACCACTACAAGGATATACAACAAACTAACCAATACAACGATGTAAAGCAGACATATCACTACAAGGATGTATAACAGACTTACCACAACAAGAATGTAGAGCAGACTTAGCACTACAAGAATGTAAATCAGACTTATCACCACAAGGATGTACAGCAGACTTACCACTACAAGGATGTACAATAGACTTACCATTACAAGGATGTACAGCAGACTTATCACTACAAGGATGTAGAGTAGACTTACCACTACCTAGCTGAACAGTAGACTTATCACTACAAGAATGTACACAATATTTACCACTACAAGGAGGTACAGTACAATTACCACTACAAGAATGTACAACAGACTTACCACTACAAGGATGTACAGCAGACTTTCCACTACCAGGATGTACAATACTTACCACTAAACGGATGTACAACAGATTTACTACTACAAGGACATACAGCAGACTTATCACTACAAGGATGTACAACAGACTTACCACTAAAGGATGTACAGCAGACTTATCACTACAAGGATGTACAGTAGACTTACCACTACAAGGACGTATGTTAGACTTATCACTACAAAAATATGCATAAGACTTACCACTATTTGAATGTATAGTAGACATCACTACAAGGATGTACAGTACTTACCACTACAAGGATGTACAGCAGACTAATCAATACTAGGATGTACAGCATTTTACCAGTAAAGGGATGTATGACAGACTTACCATTACAAGGATGTACAGCAGACTTACCACTAAAAGGAAGTACAGTAGACTTACAACTACAAGGAAGTCCAGTAGACTTACCACTACAAGGATGTACAGCAGACTTACCACTAAAAGGGAGTACAGTAGACTTACCATTACAAGGATGTACAGCAGACTAATCAATACATGGATGTACAGAAGACTTACCACTACAAGGATGTACAGCAGACTTATCACTACAAGAATGTGCATCAGACTTACCACTACAAGGATATACAGTAGACTTACAACTACAAGGATGTACACATGACTTACCACTACAAAGATGTACAGTAAACTTACCACCACAATGATGTACAGTAGATTTACCAATACAAGGATGTACAGCAGACTTACCATTACAAGGAAGTACTGTAGATTTACCACTACAAGGTAGTACAGCAGACTTACCACTACAAGGATGTACAGGAGACTTACCACTACAAGGATGTACAGCAGACTTCCTACAATAAGGATGTACGGTAAACTTACAACTACAAGGAAATAAAGTTGACTTAAAAATACAAGGAATACAGTAGACATATCACTACAAGGATGTATAGCAGATTAATCAATAAAAGTATGTACAGGAGAATTACCACTACAAGGATGTACAGCAGACTTACCACTACAAGTATGTACAGGAGAATTACCACTACAAGGATGTACAGCAGACTTACCACTACAAAGATGTGCAATAGACTTACCATTACAAGGATGTACACCTGACTTATCACTACAAGTAGGTACAATAAACTTACCACAAGGATGTACATTACCACTACAAGGATGTACTGCAGACTTACCACTAAAAGAATGTACAGCATATTTTCCACTACAAGTATGTACAGGAGACTTACCACTACAAGGATGTACACAAGACTTACCACTACAAGGATCTACAAGACTTACCACCACAAGAATATACAGTAGACTTACCACTACAAGGATGTACAGTAGACTTACCATTAAAAGGATGTACATCAGACTTACCACTACAAGGATGTACAGCTGACTTACCACTACAAGGATGTAAACAACACTCACCACTACAAGGATGCACAGTAGACTTACCAGTACAAGGATGTACAGCAGATTTATCACTATAAGGATGTACAGTAGACATACCACTACAAGGATGAACAGTAAGCCTACCAGTACATGAATGTACAGTAGACATACCACTACAAGAATGTACAGCAGACTTGCCACTACAAGGATGTACAAAAGACTTACCACTACAAGGATGTACAAAAGACTTACCACTACAAGGATGTACAGCAGACTTTCCACTACAAGGATGTGTAGTAGACTTACCACTACAAGACTTACAGCAGACTTACCACTACAAGGATGCCCAATAAACTTACCACTACAAGGATGTAGAGCAGACTTATCACTACAAGGAAGTACAGAAGACTTGCCACTAAAAGAATGTACACAAGACTTACCCCTACAAGGATATACAGTAGACTTACCACTACAAGGAAGTACAGTAGATCTACCACTACAAGGATGTACAATAGACTTACGACCACAAAGATGAACAGTAGACTTACAACTACAAGGAATTACAGTAGAATTACCACTACAAGAATTTACACAACTTACCACTACAAGGATGTACAGTAGACTTATAACTACAAGGAACTTACCACTACAAGAATGTTCACAAGACTTACCACCAACAAGGATGTACATTAGACTTACAACTAAAAGAATGTACACAAGACTTACCACTACAAGGATGTACAGCAGACTCACCACTACAAGAATGTACAGGAGACTTACGACGACAAGGATGTACACAAGACACCACCAACTAGGATGTGCAGTAGACTTACAAGTAAAAGAATGTACACAAAGACTTACCACTACTAGGATGTACATGAGACGTACCACGATAAGGATGTACAACAGACTTACTACTACAAGGATGTTCAGCAGACGTATCACTACAAGGATGTACAGTAGACTTACCACTACAAGGATGTACAGCAGACCACTAAAAGGATGCGCAGTAGACTTAAACTACAAGGATGTACAGTAGACTTACCACTACAAGGATGGACAATAGACTTTTCACTGCAAGTATGTACAATAGACTTACTAATACAAGGATGTACAGCAGACTTACTATTACAAAGATGCACAGTAGACTTACCAATTACAAGGATGTAAAGTAAACTTACCACTACAAGAAAGTACACAACACTTACCACTACAAGGATGTACAACAGACTTACCACTATAAGGATGTACAACAGACTTACCACTACAAGGATGTACAGCAGATCTCACAAGGATGTACAGCAGACATCACTACAAGGATGTACAGTAGACTTACCATAACAAGGAAGTACAGCAGACCACTACAAAGATGTACAGTAGACTTACCACTACAAGGATGTACAGTAGACTTACCACTACAAGGATGTACAGTAGACTTACCATTACAAGGTTGTACAGTAGACTTACCACTACAAGGATGTACAGTAGACTTACCATTACAAGGTTGTACAGCAGACCACTACAAGGATGTACAGTAGACTTACCACTACAAGGGTGTACAGCAGACCACTACAAGGATATATAGCATACTTACCACTACAAGAATGTACAGCAGACTTACCACTACAAGGATGTACAGCAAACTTACCACTACAAGGATGTACAGCAGACTTACCACTACAAGGATGTACAGCCGGCTTACCACTACAAGGATGTACAGCCGACTTACCACTACAAGGATGTACAGTAGACTTACTACAAAGATGTACATTAGATTCACCTCTACAAGGATGTACAGGACTTACCACTACAAGGATGTACACAAGACTTACCATTACAAGAATGTACAGCAGACTCACGAAGGAAACCAAAAACTACTACTCTTTAACTTTCAATCAGAAAAGCTATAATTCCTTTTTCATGCATGGTACTTCACACCCTTAAAATAAAACATTTTTTAAGACTCGTTTTTTTTTTTTTTTTTTTTTTTTTAAAGGGGAAGCTCTATGAAGAAAAATTATATATCAATCATGGTGAAAAGACTCAGAAAATGATAAAGTGATGTTTACAAGGGAATCATCCTTGGCAAATGAAGCACCACAATTATCTGCAACTTCGTGGAAATTTTCCAATGCAATTCAACATTTCTATAACCTACACAGGATGTTGTTACACAAGTTTTGTTTTTTCTTTTCCGTAGCTCCTTTCTGCTTTAGTATGGTATTCAAGAACAAACAAGTAATAGCTGCATTTCCATAAAACCAATTTCTAGCTGTCACGCTTAACATACCAAAGCCAGAGACTAAAATCCTTTGCTGGGCCCCATATACTTCTCCATGGTTTACCCTGATTGCTTTACATACCCCAGTTCAGCCCAATGACTGCAGGTCTTGCTCCCCATAACAACATTGCCCCTATTCATTCTTTCCAATAAATGCCTCGTTTCATCCTGAATATTCAAGTTTCAAAACTGTTTCATCCTTCTGTATGCCCCCTATAGTGTCTGGGACAAGAATGACAAAACTGATGATGAAATATTCAGTGAATATGGTAAACATGCACTTTCAGATGTAAACATCATAGGGAGACAAAATGAAGTAAGTGATCAACTTAAAGGAAACTCAGTACCAGGGATAAATGGAATTCCAGCAATATTTCTAATAAAAGATGAAAGAAACAATACTCAAACTTCTTGCAAAGCAGCTGAAACAAAACAGAGACTAATCTAGCATTGAAGCTATACATAAAATGGCACACATAACACTAATAAACAAAGGAGGAACCAATTACAACCAAAACAATATAGACCATTCAGCAAAAAATTGCTCAAAATCATAATATTTGAGAGAGTGATGAATAAACATATAAAGGAACATCTAAATACAGATGAACTCGTATATGAAGGACAGCATTATCTTGTACCTGATACAAGCACACACACACACAACTACTAATTCAGAGTATGAGCACAAATTCAGTTGAGTGGAAGGGATTCTGGGGATACATAACCAGAGGAAAGAGGGTGAATTCGTTAAATAGCAACTAAGGTCTGATGGGTCTTTTCTATATGTCCTAGAGGTTTTACAGTTTAAGGAAAGGACTAAAATACATTCAGAATCTACAGAAATCAGTAGGCAGGGTGATACAGAAGATTCAATTTTGGCAGTAGTACAGTCAGAGGAAAGGACTAAAACACACAAAGAATATACTGATAGTAGTGGGCAGGGAGGAGCATTGGAACCAATTTTGGCGACTGATCAAGAGACATGCATAAAGGAACACAGAGGAACACAGACCCAGGGTTATACAAATAAAGGTATACAGGAAATAAAGTGTTGCTGAAGAACAATAATATGTAATGTTGGTTGGTTGTCACCAACATTAGAAATATTAGTGAGGTAGGTCAAAAGAAGTAAAGCACCGATGATTTTTGGTTTGGAAAATCATACAGCAGAAAAAAAAAAAAAAAAAAAAAAAAGCTTACTTAAGGAATGTTGGAGGCTACAAATTTGCCAGATACAATTTCAGCAATAAAATAAAGAAGATTTTTGGATTATAAACAACCCGTAATGGGGCAACAAGTTATGGATATGTATGACTTGGAGTCATCTAGCCAGGTGGTATTCAGGCAATATAAAAAACGAAGACAAGATGGAATTAGGTAGGATATTCGTCATATGAAGAATCAAAGGAAGAAAGGGAGAAAAGCAAAGGATACAGTCAGAAGACAAAAAACTAATCATGCCAGAATGAGGCAAGAGAAAGTAGCTGCCCTGCCAGCATCATGGAGAGAAAAAGTGTTAGATGGTAAGGTCAAACCGAAAGTAACATATTCAAATACTGAAGGATCAAAAGTTATAATGGTAAAGAGTTGCATTTCAAGGGTCATATAATTGAAAGTACACCTGACACTGTTGGAGACATGAAAACAAAACCTACTACAGAAAAAAGATATCACCTATTCTGCCTAGAGGCATAAATGACAGTAAGGAGGGAAAGAGAAGGCAGAGGGAGAGAATTTGACCTCTTAATAACAAACAGCCTCAAGTCTCAAGTAGTAGTAGAGGATGACCTAATCATGCAATACCTAATCGGAAGAGTAACTGTCGGGCCTAAATGCTTTGTGGTGTTAATATTATATAATCTTCCAAAGAACTACAATGATCCACAGCAAATATATGTATAAAGGTAATAATGAATGAATATTCAGGATGGTACATGAAGCTGTACAACACTCACTTCTCAGAGATGGTAAAGTACTGATAATGGGGCATTTCACTCAAAGATGCATTAGGGGTATGTGGTATCTGATGATAAAAGGAAGTCAGCAACAGACAAATCTTTTAGGATGTATATCACTGAGCACACTAGGATGAGAGGGACTAATACAACATCACAGCAGTATCTTTCTTTACACATACTAGCATGGATACTGAGCATATCATACATGATACATCTCTTGGAGAAAGCGATCATGTATGCTCAAGTTTGACAAGTGATGAATTAACACAAAGAGTGCAGAGGTAAGACAAGACATAGAGAGGAAATATAATCATGTAAACTAAAAAACCTCAACAATCTTTATGGTAACACATTGGGAAATGAAGTTCAGTTGCCAGCAACCAGGGCTTTGTGGTGAGAGGTTATATGAACTTTCCAATGAAGGAGTGGAGGCATGGGTAGTTTTAGCCTCACTCGTACAGAGAACAACAATAAAGAGGAAAAAAGGTTTAACAGAGGATGACAAGATGGAAAGGAGTCTCAAGATGTGTAATGGTGAAGATATAGATGGCACTCCAGCCAACCAGCATTTGCAGAGAACAAGGAACAAATAGAGCAAGGGAAAAAAGGAAGAACAAAGAAAATTTGAAAAGAATATTGTAGACATGGTGAGAGAAAATTCAAACTTTTCCATTAATTCATCAGGAGTCAGTTAAAGAGCATTCATTCAGGCTCAGGGAATCTGAGGGAATAATGCTAGAAGATAATGAAAGGATATGTGGGGAACTGAATAAAAAGTTCAGAAGTGATCTTATGGTGGAAGACACTACAACCCCAACATCAGTGAGATAGATTAGGGAAGAGGTTTCAGGAAACGAAATATCTAGAAAAGATATCAAGAGAATATTAAAAGGTCTTGACCCACACAAGACTCATGGTCCTGATGAAATTTCACTTTATTTGCTGAAGACATGTGCAGATATGCTAAATAAACCTCATGAGATACTGTTCAAGATGTCTCTAAAGAGAGGCAAAGAGCCAAGGGAATGGCAAAGGGCAAACATCATACTTCCCTGTACAAACCAGGAACAGGCATCGAATTACAAAATGGTCTCCCTGACAAGTGTGGTTTGAAAGGTTTTGAAAAAGATTATGAGTAAGCAGTGGGATAGCTTTTTTCAAAGAAGAAATATCTAAGTGAAAGAGGGCATGGTTTTAGGGAAAGGAGGTCATGTGCAACAAACCTCTTAGATTTCTTGGGAAAGGAGGTCATGTGTAACAAACCTCTTAGATTTCCAAGAGAGAGTGAGCTCAGTTTTTGACAAAAGGGGAGGCTGGTTGGACCATCTGTATTGGGTCTGCCTTTAAGCATTTAACACGGAGAGTATTTAACACTGTACCATATGAGTGGCTGACTAAGAGGTTGGATCATTGGCAGGAATATGAGGGAAATTCCTTTGACAGAAGATTATCACAATGGAAGGGGACAGAGAACACATCAGACATGTCTTCTCCGGATAGGTCAAGGTGATCAATATAGTACCACAAGGTTCTATTATGAGACCATTACTCTTCTTGATCTATGTAAATGACTTGTTTAAAGGTATGGACTCCAACCAGCATATATTTGCAGATGATGCAAAAGTAATGAAGCAAGTAGAAAAGCAAGGAGGATTGCATTAATTTACAAGGGGACCTAAACTAACTCCAAAGTTGGTCAGATATATGTCTGGTGAAAATCAACCGAGCAAATAAGAAGTAATGAGCATGAGACAGAGTGAAAGAAGATCTAAACATGATCATTAACTAGCACGAATTAAGTTTCAGGATTATGTGTGCAATAAGGGGAGTCAACATCATTCTTATCATCAGAGCCCCAGATTAAGAGAATAGTTAAGGAGACGAACCGTCTGTTGCTAAATATCAGAACAGCTTTCAAGTAAGTGGATAAGAAAATTTCTTTTTTTTTTAGCAAGCTATTCATATCCTATACGAGGCCAACATGAGAATATGCTTCTCAAGTTTGATGAATGCACAAAGAGAAGCACAAAGAACTAACAGAAAGGTTCAGGACTGAGCTCACTCTCTCATAAAACTCCCTTCCCAAAAACCTTGCTTTCTCTCACTTAGAAAATTTCTCCTCTGCAGAAAGTCATCCACTTGTTTTATAACAATATTTTCCAGAACCTTACACACCACACTGATTAGTGAGACTGGTCTATAGTTCAGCACCTGTTCCCATTCTCCTTTCTTGTATACAAGTATGACATTTGCTCTTTTCCATTCCCTTGGCACTATGCCTCTCTCTAGTGACACCTTGAACAGTAATTCAAGTGGTCCACCAAGCATATCTGCACACATTTTGATCACATATGAAGAAATTTCATAAGCACAATGAGCCTTGTATGGGTCAAGACCTTTTAATATTCTATAAATATCATTTCTAGATATCCTAACAATTTCCAAAACCACCTCCCCATTCCTACTCACTGGTGTTGGGGTTATAGTCTTCCACTGTGAAAACCCCTTTGAACCTACTCATGAAAATGTTTTAGATTTAGTTCTTACTACAAATGAGGATTTCATTAATAATGTTGAAGTTGGAGAAGAATTTGGTATGAGTGATCACTAACAATTTACTTTTGAGGTCACTTTCAACACCGCATGTAATGTTGGTCAAAATAACAGTTGTGAAAAATACCCATCTAAATGTGCAAATTTTAATGATCTTTGCATTGCTCTTAACAGACAAACCTGGGATGATATGTGCATTGAAAATGACATGAATGTAGTTTGGAAAAGCTACAGAAAAACATTCAGAGAAGCAGAGGGAACGTGCGTACCAGTGCATAACAGACGATCTATTTCTAAAACGAAATCAAGGTGGCGGAAGAGTGAAATAAAAAAGAGCCTGTTGTCTAAGAAAGTAACCCATAAGAAACTCAGACAATCCAATAACCAACATGATAAAGTAAGATATGTAAATTTGCGTACAGAAAGTAAGAGAGTTCTACAACAAAGTAAACGTCAAATGAAGCATATATTAAAGAAAACAGCAAAAGAAAATCAAAGGAACTTTACAGTTATGTTAAAAGCAAGAGAGTCATTACCTAGTCAACAGGTCCATTAATTACAGAAAACAGTAACTTGGTTCAAGACAACAAAGCCAAGGCAAAAATATTAAATCACTTTTTTTGCATCAATATTTACGATCAAAGACAACCCATGACCCAAATCCAGTTTCACTGATAAAAGAATCAAATGTTCAACAAATTAACTTAAAAGCTTAGGACATACTTTCAGCAAAAAATAGAATGTAATAGATAAAACAGCTGGCCCTGACAAGTATTACAAGACAATAATGAAAAGGGGCAAAAAATGAGATAGTTAAGCCCTTTACTGCCCTTTCAATAAGTCACTTGCGACAAGAAAAGTTCCAGATGAATGGAAATTTGGCAATGTAAGACCAATATTCAAAAGTGGTAAGAAGTCACTGCCCAGAAATTATCGTCCTATCAGCTTAACGTCTGTAGTTGAAAAACTTATGGACACCATCATTTAAGAAAGAATTGTAAACCATTTAGAGGACTACCACTTAATAAATGATTCTCAGAATGGTTTTCAACAAAATCACTCATGTTTGACAAACCTCCTTGATTTCTATTATGATATATTCAATATGAACAACAAAAGTAAAGCAGTTGATATTCTGCTGACAACTCAGAAAATGTTTCCACATCCTTCTCCCATATTTCTTTTTTTTCAACTCAGCTGATTAGTTATGATCAAAATGCTGCATTATTCAGGCAGCAAACAGAAATATCCAACAAAAGTTAAGACTCAAGAGGGCTGTCAACTTTATGTACAGCAGAAATCATTTCATTTCTCTTAAAGAGACCCTAGCAAGTGTAGTGTGTTAAGCCATGCATTGACAGCACTAATTATATGTTTGGCAATAATGTGATAATGCATCACAACCATCGCTTTGTGTCAAGCAATCATGAGGTTCGTGTCTGTTTTGTTTCTCTCTGCTTGTTGAGTATTTTCTTCTCCATGTTTGTCAGCAGTTACCTAGCTCTTGTGCCCTGGACAATTACAGTGAAGATGGACATTTCAGCAATGATAGCTTCCCACAAAGCAGAGCATAATTTCAAATATTTTGCATAGCAAACAGGTGTCTGCCGGTGAAGAGCCCAAAGGCTGGTGAAGGGTTTAAGGAATTAGGGAAGTACATAATACCAGCTCCTCTCCCCAAGTCTGGAAGGTCAAGATTAACATCTACAACTCGAAAAGTGATTGTAAGACAAGTTAAGGTCTGCCCATCCCTAACAGAATGTGAAATCAAGCAAAAGAAACCTAACTTGCTTAAACATGCCTCACGAAGGAAGGTTCAAAAGTTACTTCGTAATGACTTGGGATTTCGTAGCTTTCGTACACGACGTAAACTTCTGCTGACTGCCACCCGGAAAGATAAGTGAAATTTTGCAGGAATTACAATTTGGGACCAGGAAACATGGAGAACTGTGTTGTGGAGTGATGAGTTGACATTTACTGTGTCCAAAAATACCAGAGGGAGGGTGCACAGGCCATCCTTCTTGAATCAGCACCTGCCACAGTATATAGAGAAGAATGTGAAATACCCTCCTTCTCTTATGGTATGGGGCTTTTCAGCTACTATGGTGCTGGTGTTTTGGTAACATTACCTAAGAATGTGAAAGTGAACCAGGTATTGTACTTAAACATACTTACTGACCATTTATCAGATTCATTTTAAAGTGCAAAGTAGACAGTAGGCTGTTAACAGCAGCCATCCAGGGTGGTACTACTGTCATGACTGAGGAGCTTTAAAGGGGTGCCCTAAATCATCTCACACCCTCCATGTTAGGATTGCTGGTCTTTCTTTCTGTCTCATTAAAATGGGACTATGGCTGGTCCTACAATCTCCTTACAAGCACCATATACCTCACTTATTTCCTTCATACAAATTCTCTTGCCACCTTCTGTCTGCACATTTGTTTTCTAACATGATCATATTAGAGTCCAAAAATCTATGGTCCCTAGTCCCTGGCATCATGGGGTGCTAAGAATCTCCAGGTTTCCATGTAATTCTACTGCCAATGAAGGACAGACAGACAGTAGCAGTACTGGCCCCTCCCACAACCTCTCCCTTTATGGCAGACCTTCCCCTTTGTTTCTTCTCTGTACTAACAGTAGTGTTCTCTCTTGTAACCTGTCTCCTGTTGAATATCATCTGTCTAGTACCTCTAATAATATCTTACTTCTCTCTGAGGCCAAGTTGTCTGATGATGTTCTCACTAGTCCCTTTTTCATATCCAATTATATAACCTCCATTCACGTTTCCAGTTCAAAGGCGGTGTCCGTACTTGAGTCCCCAAACTGTGATGTTATGTGGCTCGAAGGGTGTCTCCCAACCACCTACTGTTCTCCTAATCATACAAATTTTATAGCTTTCTTCTTCATCTAAACTCCTGCCTTTAACTCTGGCACCTTCTCATCGGAAAGCTGAGATCCTCTACTTAGGGATTTCAACATTCACTGTAGGGTATGGTTGAATTCCTCCCATATGGATGATGAAGGGAATGAAGCCCTCACATCCTCCAATCTCAATAATCTTGAAAAAAGTATCTTCCACCATATCTAAATTCCTGACCACTGTGACCAGTCTCCTAATATCCTGGATCTGTCTTTCACCAATAATCCATCCCTCTGTAACTATACAATCGCACCCCCAACTGGTTCATATGATCATACTCTCATAGATATATCTATTTCAATGGCACCTTCCCCTCCAGCAGTACCTTCTAGGCACACATTTGGCTCATCAACAAGGCTGACTGGAATTACATATCAAACTTTTTTCTGAACTTTTTTTTGGAAAAATTACTGTCTCTAATGTAATGATGTTTCTGTCTCCATCAAATGCATAGCAGGAATGGAAGAATTTATCCCCTCTTCCTCCAAGAAGACCTCTTTTGCCAATCCACAGTTCAACTGCTCCTGTTCTGAGGCCACTCAGGCAGGGGATCAGGCTTATCAGGCTTGGAAACACTCTTCTTCCTCCAACTCCCATTCATCATTTATTACTGCTTGTAATCACTGCAAGTATGTTACCCATAAGACAAAGCATTACTTTATACAAAGGAAGTGCAATAACCTCTCCTCATCCAGTGATAGGTCTTTCTGGTCTTTAGCTATGGACATCTCTAACAACTTCTGTTACTCTGCATTTCCTTCCCTTTTCCATCTTGACGGTACTACAGCTGTCTCTCCCGTAGGCAAACCAACTCTCTTTAGTTCCTGTTTCTCCTCTATTTCCATCTTGTATGACTAACATTCCTTCACCCCCTGATGCTCCTCTTACTAATCATATGCCCCTCCCCATAATCTCTTTTCGGACTATTAGAAAAGTGTTTCTCTCTTGACAAAAGCAAGGCTGATGTCCCGATGGCATCCATCCCATGCACTAAAAGAGCGTGCCTCTTATTTTGCAACTGCCCTTGCTCGTCTGAACTGATTATGCTTAAATACCTGAACTTTTCCTTCTTCTTGGACGCAAGCATTGGTACATCCCATCCCTAAGAAGGTTGACTGTTCTAATCCCTCAAACTATCATCCTAATGCTCTAACATCTACCATTTCCAAAGTCTTGGAATTCCTCCTCAATTCTCATATCCTCAGACATCTTGAATCTTACAGTCTTCTCTTTGATCACCAGTATGGCTTCCATAAGGTGAGATCCACTAGTGATATTCTTACTAATGTTTGGTCAGCATCTCTGAAAGATTTTGAGGAATCCAATGTAGTTGCCTTTTGACATATCCAAAGCTTCTGACTGGGTGCAGCATTATGATCTCCTTTCTAAGCTGTAGTCTCCTAGGTTCCCTTTTTCACTTTGCTCCCTTATATTTAGCTTCTTCTCTGGCTGATCTATCTCCATGGCTGTTGATAGATCAGCCTCCCCCACTTTCTCCTTCATCAGTGGTGTCCCTCAAGGTTCTGTCCTTTCCCTAAACTTTTTCTCATTTTTATTAACAATTTTCAGACTTCACTCAATCTGCATCTCATCTCAACACAACATCCCAATAAACTTAAGACTTGGACAGAATATTTCAGTGGGGTAGACAAAATCTGAAGTTTAATGCCTCTGAGACCCAGTTTCTGCATATCTCTACATCAAAAATTCCTCACAACTTTCCTCTCTCTTTTCATGGTTCTGTGATTCCACCTCTAAACTCGGTGAATATGCTTGGTATTACTGTAAAATCCACTCTTTCTTGGAAACTCTACATTACAGAAATAGCCAAGTCTGCCTCCAAGTCCTGTTTAGGTGTTGAAATTTCTCTTTTTCTGAACAGTTGCTCCATTTATACAAAGGATTGATCCGTCCTTGCATGGAGTTCTGCTCTCATATCTGGGGCGGTTCTAGCCCTGCATCCTTACTTGACAGAGTTGAGTCGAGAACGATCTGACTAATTAACTCTACCTGACTTTCTTCAAAACTTGACCTGCTTGTCCTATACCACAATGTTTGTTCACTTTCCCTCTACTACAGGTATTATTTTGGCTTTTGTGGCCAAGAGCTGGCTGCTTGTGTTCCCCTAATAGAAGATAGACCATGCAATACTTGGCAAACTGCTACATCACATGATTACTGTATAATCATTGGCAACTCAAAGGAAGGTCATTTTGATAACTGTTTCTTTCCCACCACCTCAAAGCTTCATAACTCTCTACCCTTTCCTGCCTTTCCCAATAACTATGACCTGGTTCACTTCAAAAGACAGGTTTTTCACTTCCACCAATATTTGTAAACATTTTCCCTTGTCTCTTCTTTTTCCCCTTTCATAAATTTCTCAATATATCAATTACAGCTCAGCCTTGTTGTGGTCTTTTGTACGTGACTAGAACCTCCAACTGTTACACAGAGGCTGAGGGATAGTCAGGTGGATTTTTCAATGATTGGCCAGGAAACAGCCCTAACCTAAATCCAACTGAGAACCTGTGGTCCATTGTGAAATAAAGACTGTGTGATATAGACACATCTGTACCAAATCTTGTGGCAGCAATTAAGCAGCTACTGGACAGTTTTCCCCAAAACTACTCAAGAATCTTGCTTTTTTCCCCAGAACTCGTCAAAAATCTTGCTGACAGTGTTCCTAACAGGCTACAGGACTGCATCAAGAGGAAGGGAAATGTAACAAAGTATTAATTATGTTGGTAATTATCAATTACATTTTTTGGTCACTTAAATCATAAGAGAATTCATAATCATCAGCGTTCGCCTTAACTTTTGGTACAAACTTTATATGCTGTATACATATTCATACAATGCATATACTGTAGATGTATATATATGCTGAAAAGGACCATATATCATGGGAACTGTAATATGATTGCACAGTGAGATCTACATATGTTACACCATTGGAGAAGGGGACACATTGTACACCTGGCACTGTTGCAGATTGAAAATTTATCCATTTGATAATCTCACCATGAATATAAGTACTGTCACTATACTTACATATGCATTTTCTTTCAAGGAAATATAAGCTCATTTAAATGGTAAGACAGAATCAATAGAATTTTTTAAGAATTACTGAAAACTGTTGCACTGAGGGCATACCAAAGGTCCATCAAAGCATATGAGGTTTCAAACCTATCAAGATGATCTGACCCTGAAGAAATAAGGGAGAAAGAATACTTCCCACGTATTCCCTGCGTGTCGCAGAAGGAGACTAAAAGGGGTGGGAGCAGGGTGCTGGAAAACCTCCCCTTCTTGTACTTTAATTTCTAAAAGGGGAAACAGAAGTAGTAGTCAGGCAGGGAGTACTTATCCTCCTTGAAGGCTCAGATTGGGGTGTCTGAATGTGTGTGGATGTAACCAAGATGAGAAGAAAGGAGATATAGGTAGTATGTTTGAGGAAAGAAACCTGGATGTTCTGG